>JBBPBX010022681.1:25044-36349 GCA_038048925.1 Garcialebias charrua
ATATATACATACATATACATACATACATACATACATATATATATACATACATACATACATATACATGCATATACATACATACATACAGGTATTTTTTATTTTTTATCTGTAACTGCAGATTTCATTCATTCATTCTTTTTCTTTTGCTTATCAATGATCGGGTCATTGGGGGCAACAGGTCCTGGAGGGAAACCCAGCCATCCCTCTCCTCAGCAACACTGTCAAGCTCCTCCTGGAGGATCCCAAAGTGTTCCCAGGCCATAACCTCCCCCCACTCCCTCCCCTCCAACATGTTCTGGGTCTGCCTTGAGGTTCCCGCCCATTAGAACATGCCCAGAAAACCTCCAGAGGAGCTCACAGGAGATATCGTATCCCTCAGATGACGGAGCTCCACTTCCTGAATCTAACTCTGAGTCTGGTCATTTAAAAAAAAATCAGGGATTAGTTGAAATTTTGACTTGTACAGAAAACAACAACAAAAAGTACTGCAGTAAAATTGTATGTCAGCTTTTTATTCTTTCCAACGGTCTGATGTGCCCACAGATCCCTGAACAGTCCATCAAATGAACAACAGATGAGTCAAATTACATCATTTCCATCTCATTAGCTGAAAACTTTTAACCTGATGATTCCTTCAGGGTTTTTTTCTTCTTTCAAATCTGATAAAACAACTAAGACCCCTGGAGAGTGACGACTTGCTGAACACGAGTCTTTGAGATTACGCAGCCCTCCTCAGACATGAAGGCACCCACTCTGTTTCACCCCATCTATTCTCACGTTGTCGCACTTTGACAGCGTGAATAAAACGATTTTCACATCCTGAAGTTGGTGTTGCTGCAGAAAATGGCCTAATCAGATGTTAGTTTAAGGTTTTTAAGCATTTCTTTTCTATCTTACACGTCTGATGGCATGAATAAAACAAATTTTGTGTTTATATCTCTTGTAAATGAGCTTTTGTTTATCATAAAAAGGTCAAATTTTATCCAATTTTTTTAAAAATTGTCACAGATAAATTTACATTACACAACAGTCTTTAAAGTCAAGTCAAAGTCAAGTCAAAGTCAACTTTATTGTCAGAACTGCAATATGTACAGGACATACACAGGATTGAAATTGCATTTCTCTCTCTCTCTTAACGTTATATTTGCAGGTTTTTTGCCACCTAACATTAAAGTTGAAATGTTATTTACTTTGTATATTTACCAGAAGACCTGCTGCCATAGAAATGTAAAATCTTTAATATTTTACTGGTTTGTTCTCCAGTAAAATCCATGAAACGTTCTCCATGTCGCCGTCCTGCTGACGTCAGCCTCCTTTTGTCTTTTTCTGTCTGGTTGTAATAAATCTGCAAAAAATGACTTCAGAAGTGCCCTCTGAACCTGCGGTATTAGTTTTGAATGCTGAGATGGGCACTCATGCAGCGCACGCTTTGATGAAGTTAACAGTACATGACGTGAGAGTCCCACTTGTGAACTTTCAGCAGAACTGACAGAGATAAGAGGGAACATTTCAGATCAAACATAGCTGTAATATTTTGGACAAAGTAAAAAAAAAACACAGCTGACAAGTATATTATGAATTTATTTAATTATTTGTCCATAGATCTTGTCCCTCTAGTTATAGCCTGTGGTTTTCAGTGTTTTAATCAGTGTTTATGGGAGAGTCGGCCTGTCTGTGACGTGGATGGATGGAGTAGCCCTGGGGAGCAGGGGACGGCACCCTCCCATCCTGCCTGCATGAATGGAAGTCAAATAGGAGATTACATCTTCAAACACAAACGGGTCACAAACAAACGGCAGCACAGAGGAAATCTGCACACTTACCATATCCTTTCACAGGAATCATCAACTATTACACACTGGCTCTGCACCAGCATCTCCATCCCCAAGCCTGCTGGTGGAGAGAGTGGATGAAAATTAAAAGAATCCCAGACAATTTCATATTTTTCTGTTAATGAGCATGTTATTTGTTAATAATCAACAAAGCATGCAAAGATTTATCACCTGCCGGGATGAACAATCACAAAACTGTCTGCGTGTCGATATCCTGTGAACCACTGGACTGATGTTGATGAAACTCTCAGAAACTACCGGTAAATACTGAAGTTACATTTAGTAGACCAAGTTTATTGCAGGAGTTTGGTTCCGAACCCGCCTGTAGTAAATGAAATTCCACGAAGTAACATCATATTTATTTCAGTATTCATATACATAAATTTAAGGCTTTAGAAACCCTTCCCACACTCTTGCAATACTCTAAACATCTTAACAACATACATACAGTACTGTATTAAATTTTATTTCCTGGGCTCTGCAGAACAGCAGCGGCTCAGTTCGTTTCAAGTCCAACTCTGTTCTGTTTCTGCAGCCATACTCTGCAGCAACGAAGCTTAACAAATAAAACTTCTTTTTTTTACAGTGTACACCTTCATAAAGTGCTAGATGTATTAATTTCTTACAGTGTTTAACTCAAGCAAAAACTAAATTCTTCATGACAACAACTGACACCATGTTTTGAAGCAATAAAAACAATGTGAACACGTTCAAACATTAGAGCAAAACCTGTGCCAAACAGAAAGTAATTAACTCTGTTCACAAACGTTTAATACAATGATGACTCGGAGATCATTTTCCCTCGCAGTTGAATAATGAATTAACAATATTTAATGCGTTTTTAATAAAGTTTTCATCTTGATAAAACTGACATATTTGTAACAAAGCCTAAAACCTGCTTGCCTGTTGCGTGTTTGTTTGTCCAGCACTTTGGTGTGGACTTGTTCCTGTTTAAAGTGCTTTATAAATAAAATGGTATGGTATGGTATGGTAAAACGCTGCAAAATTAGTTAGACCTAAAAGAACAATAAAAAAACATTCAATACAGAACAACAAACGATTCTCTTTGTTTTGAAATAGTTAAATTTGCTGCGTGAATTTTATTCTTCGAAGAGTGAAAAATCTCATCTCTTCCAATAATGAGATGTTCTGCTCTCATCCTCGGTGAGATAACCCCATCCTGTCTCTGTTAAACACTGCTGTATTTCTAGGAAAACTGTATAAAGACATGAGATGAGCTCAGAAGTTGTGCCAAAGGATGTGCTACACAAAAAATAATAATACATACAACATGAAACTTACAGTAGTGAGTTTGTGTTCTAGAGGGAAACATGATGGACTGGGCCTCTTCAGTGAAGTGTCAATTTAAAACAGATGCTTTTACCCACAAACCAAAGAAAAGGTCATTTATTGGTGGTCAAAAAAATGGTTATTTAAAACAAGTACAACACTGTTAATGAAAGTGCAACAAAAACTCAGAACTTTAACCTTTAAGAAATGGGAAGAAATTCAAAATTATACCAGCAATAATCTCAAACAATAACCAATCAATGTTCATCTCTTTGTGCATGAGAGTTTGTTCAACCAGTCTTTGTGTGTTTTGTTGACTTGGGGATGGCTGTTGACGGTTTCCCTCATGATGTCCTGTATGAGGTTCTTCAGGAGTTGCACTTAGAGTTGATGAGGATGAGGCCATGGAGGGGTTCAAGTACCGTATTTTCTGGAATATAGGTTGCACCTGAATATAGGTCGCACCTACATCAAAATGTGGGCCGTGTGGTATCTTAGGGTCTTGTTCAGCAGTGGGGGTAGAACACAGTGGTAGGCAGATTGAAACAGTGTCTCCAGAGATGAAACCACTGCACTGATCTGTGGTGGAGAGAGACAAAGCTCTCAGTTTAGCTACATTCCAACTCTCACCTGTGATCATGAGTTTTGGGTGATGACAGAAAAATTTAGATTAAGCAGCTGAAAAGAGCTGTCTGCAGAGAGCTGGACTCGCCTGGACAGTGTGAGGAGCTTAGAGCTGCTCCTCCACTTTAACAGGAGTCACCTCAGGTGGTTTGGTACACTGGTAAGGATGCATTCAAGGGTCTGTGACATGTCTCACTGGGAGGTCACCTCAGGGCAGAGCTAGGACTCACTAAAGACAATAAACAGTTTCTCACATCTGGCCTATGGACACCTTGGAGTTCCTCTGAATGAAGTGGGGTAGATAGCTGGGAGATCTGGAGATCTCTAAGCTGTGGCCGCACAACCCAGGGTTGGATATGCAGCGATGGATGGATGGATGGATGGATGGATTGATGGATAAAAAGCATTCTTATCACTGTATGACATCATTCTTATTTTTTTTCCATGTACAATTTTTTCAGCGTTTCCATTCTTGATGAACATGAGATTTAAAATCTGTTCATGAGCAGTTGTGGAGTGTCTGTCATGTTGTGCTTTACATATTTATTAGGAGACAAATATAAACTGTCAAATGTCAAGTTGACATTAGAAACTCAAAGGTCACGCACATCTAAAATTGGTTTCCTGCTTTGACCTTTACACACTAAGCTTTTGTTTGACTTCTCAAACCTTCTTGTGACAATTTTTTCACTTTTTTTGAAAAACTAATGTGTTTTTAAAAAAGAAATTCTTCAGTTTTGCTTTAAGAAATATCTAAATGTCTAAGATTATATATTATTTTATGGTTTTGTTCGAAGAAATACTAGAACCCTTTCACATGCGAAAGGATTAATGCTGTTTTTATTCTTGGTCTTAAAAATCTCCTGTTTGAACGCACTGAATGTACACTCTTCCAGAATGATATTATTTGTATTTATCAAGTTCAAGTTAATTTTATTGTCATTCACATCACATGTGGTACATGAGGTGGAATCTCAAATACAGTACACAGGTACCGGTATACAGGTAGTCCCCGATTTACGAGCGCTCTGATCTGCGAGGTTCCAGACTTACGAGCTGCGAATTTTTGGAAAAAACGAAAAAAATACTGAGTTTTCATGTGTTTTTTCACCACAGTTAGTTAGTTAAGCATATGGACACACGTTTCCGATCATTTTTATGCACTCATAAGCAGTTTTTGGATGAAAATAGAGTGTTTTTAGTCGCGCTAGCGAAAACCGTTCCAATTTACGAGCGAAATTCCGGATTTACGAGAGAAATGGCGGCCGTTCCAAATTACGAGATTTCCGGTTTACGAGCGCCTCGTTGTAACGGATCTCGCTCGTAAATCGGGGACTACCTGTTATACGTGTACAGGTATACACAGGGTCTCAGTTACACCCAACAATAGCAAAAATAAAGTGTAAAACAAACAGTATACTGTATAAGGATCTAAGATGAAAACAGTACCCCAAAAGATCTAAGTTATACTAACATATAAGATGTAAGCTAATAACTTATAATGTAAAACAATACGATGCAACAACAGCAGCCCAAACATGAGTCCGTTGTGAGCAGATGGGTACGAACAAATCCATTATACGTACTTTTTGTCTCGGGGTTAGCATTTGTTTGTACTTACAGAGCACCCTGCTGGCAGCCAGGGACACTGCATTCCAAGTCTAAAGACACTGAGGAGTTGAGAAAGTGCAGGAGAGAACTGGATGATGGCATAAAGAAGGCCAAAGCCGCGTATGCACAGAGGATCGAGGGACAGTTCACCTCACATGATCCACGGAGCATGTGGCAGGGCATCAAATGCTTAACAGACTACAAGGGCAAAAGCAAACAATGCCCCAGGGACCCATCCCTGCCTGATGCCCTCAATAAGTTTTATGCACGTTTTGATGATCCAAACAGACCAACTAGCACCAGACTCACCTCATCACCAGACGAGGAGCACCTCAAAGTGACCGCAGCAGAAGTGAGAGGCAGTCTCAGAAGGATCAACCCTCATAAAGCTACGGGTCCAGACAACATCCCAGGGAAAGTTCTGAAGGAATGTGCGGACCAGCTCTGTGAGGTGCTGGCTGACATCTTCACCACCTCACTTGCACTGGAGTCAGTTCCCACCTGCCTGAAGACCGCCACCATCATCCCAGTCCCAAAAAGCTCCACAGTGACTGGTCTGAATGACTATAGACCGGTGGCCCTCACCCCGATAGTCGCTAAATGTTTTGAGAAACTGGTCATGTCCCACATCAAGACAACCGTCAACATCAACGAGGACCCTCATCAATATGCATACCGTGAGAACCGATCAACAGAGGACGCCATCTCCTCCGTGGTCCACACTGCTCTCACCCACCTGGATCAGAAGGACTCATACGTGCGTCTGCTCTTTGTGGACTTCACATCTGCCTTCAACACCATGATCCCCCAAACTCTGATAGACAAACTATCCACACTTGGACTAAGCCCCTCTATTTGTAACTGGGTCTTAGACTTCTTAACAAACAGACCACAGTCCGTGAAGATCCACAACTTCTCCTCCTCCACCATCACCCTCAGCACTGGCTCTCCTCAGGGATGTGTGCTGAGCCCTCTTCTGTTTACTCTGCTCACATATGATTGTACAGCCACACATCCAGGCTGTCATATTGTTAAGTTTGCAGATGATACAGCTGTGGTGGGATGCATCACAGATAATGATGAATCCAGCTACAGACAGGAGGTGGAACATCTGGAGAGTTGGTGCAAAGAGAATAACCTTCACATGAATGTGAAGAAGACGAAGGAGATGATTGTGGACTTCAGAAGGAACAAACACACCCACACCCCACTGTATATAGGTGGATCTGCGGTGGAGGTGGTCTCCAGCTACAAATACCTGGGTGTACACATGAATGATAACCTCAGCTGGAGCAATAACACCACCAGCCTGATCAAGAAAGGTCATCAGAGACTCTACTTCCTCAGACGGCTGAGACGAGCCGGTCTGAGAAGCTCAGTCCTCACCTCGTTCTACAGGTGTGCAGTGGAGAGCGTCCTGTGCTCCAGCATCAACGTGTGGCATGGAGGCTGCACAGTTGCAGAGAGGAAAGCTCTACAAAGAGTGGTGAAGGCTGCACAGAAGTCTGTGGGAGTCAGTCTCCCCACCATCACAGACATTTACACCTCCAGATGCAGAAAAAGAGCCACCTGCATCATGAAAGACCTCACTCACCCAGCACACTCACTCTTTGCACCACTCCCCTCGGGACGGAGGTTGAGGAGCATCAAATGTAGAACCACTAGACTGAGGAACAGCTTCTACCCTGAGGCTGTCAGACTCATGAATAAATAAATAATAAGAATAAACACTGCAAAATGTCACATCATGCTGATACTGATCTGTTTCTTGTTGCTGCGTTCATCTGTGACTATCTGCGTTCATCTGTGACCATCTGCTCATGTTCGTGCTGCTGTTTATAATGATGTTTTTCTACTACATTAGGGCTTAGTGTATTACTAGCTGATGTCTCTCTTAGTTAATCCTAGATGTTATTATTGTTTTTCTCTTGCATTTGTTGTTGGATGTAACTGGGACCCTGTGTACATAATCTCGTTTTCAACACATGTACTACATGCGGTGCAAATGACAATAAATTCTCTCTGACTCTCTGACTCTGACTCTGAGCTACATTGCAACAAACATTATTTCATTGCATGACCTTCCTACTGCACAAATTAAATATCTCAGCAACATGCACTGGGCTGCCTAATGCACGGGCTTACCTTGGCTTACCTTTGGAAGCTTTTATTTAACATAAAGCAAAACCAATGTGTCATTTTAACTGCAGTAAACATGTTTAAGTAAAAGTTGTCTGCCTGAAAAAAGGAGCATTAGATCTAAGTAAGGATCAGGCTCTGAACATTTCAACTGCAGTTTGTCATCAACTCTAGTTAAAATACTGTCTGTCAACTTTGTAATGGGTCAATAGTGAACAATATTTTAACTTCTGACACCATTTTCAAAACTTGGGCCTGAGTGTTGAGACATTTGGAGAAATCTCTTGTCTCCTGTCCTAACATGAACTGACACATTTTAATATTGCAGCAATAAATTATTGTTCAAGTTCAGAAGAAATTGGTTTTCAAAGTTTTTTGAGTCCAGTCTGGATCTTTAGGGAGAGAGAATCTGTTCTGCTGTACTGAACAGTCTTTCAATAGACTTTCAATAGACTTTCAATAATGTTTCAATAATATTTCAATAAGGTCATGGGTGTTTTGTATCTTCTGGCTGACTCTCCACGGTGGAATACATTGTGTGTGTGTTAGTGGTGCTGTGTGTGCTCCCAGCTCAATGACGTATAAACTAGAATATACGTCATTGGTCCAGCTCTTCTTGAAGACGGGTCTAACGTTACCTGTCCACTTTGCAGTGATTCAATGGACCAACTCTCCTCTCGACATCAGTTACTTTCAAACTTAACAACAAATCAAAAAGCTGCAACGTGAATGTAACTTGTAAGTAACTCAACACATTAGCCTATAGAAATGTAGTGTAGTAGAAAGTACAGATACTTCATGTAAAATGTAGTGGAGTAAAAATAAAAGTACCCACATTTAATTCTACTTAAGTAAAGTACAGATATGTGAAAAATGTACTTAAGTACAGTGACAAAGTACTTGTACTTAGTTACATCCCACCACTGGGCACCAGTGACCCCCATGACGACCTGATAAGGAAGAAGCAGGTAAAGACACTGGATGGATGGACATTGATTCTGTTGCTGTTGGTTGTCTATGTTAAATCAATTCATGTGGTTTTTAATGTTCAAGCAATTTTAGCAACAAGAAAGTTGCACCTAAAAAATAAAAAAAAACTCCTAAAGTTTGACACTGAAATAGACATTTCCCCTTTAAATAACTTTGTTTTTTCCACAGGGGGACATTTAAAAATTATATCACAGATAGTCCTTTGCACAGTCCAAAATAACTTAAAGATGTTTTGTTTGTTTGTTTACCATACTGACAGATTTGTTTGTTTTTGTGGCAATGCGTAGGTATTATGATGTTTGCCCAGACAGGTATTGGTGATGTAAGGTTGAAGGAGGGCCTATGAGTCTCAGGGCCTGCCAGCAGGTTAAGGGGGTCCTGAGTGTGGATTAGCATCAGATGTCTGATTGTCAAATGCCAATAAACATCAAACTGACTCGACACAAAGCTGCAGAACCACCTTGAAATTTTATAAATCATACAAATGTAAAGGTAGTCCCCGACTTACGAGCGAGTTCCGTTCCTGCGAGTTGCTCGTAACACGAAAATTCGTAAGCTGGAACACGAAGCACATGTTCTCGTAAGTCCGGATTTTCGCTCGTAAGTTGGAACATTTATGCTAGCGCTACTACGAACACTCGTTTTTCATCAAAAACGTTCATATTAGTTCATAAACATGGTCGGAAACGTGTTTCCAAACGGTTAGCTAACACACTTTCATCTAAAAACACAAAAAAGTGCTGTATTTTTTACAAATTTACTTCTCTTTCGCCAGCTCGTAAGTCCGGGCGCTCGTAGGTCAGAGCGCTCGTAAGTCGGGGACTACCTGTATATGTAAAAAGCTGAGGCCAAGAAAACAAGAAGGAAGCACACAATTGATGAGCACAAACTGAAAACAAACAAATTAGACTTCTCAGTGTAAATGCAGCTATGACCTTGTCACAACATATTTGGAGCTGAGGTTTCAGGCCAGTGTGACCAGTCCTGCTTCAAACCTGCAACAACAAGCCACCTTGCCAAGACCAATCAAGGACCATCCAGGTTCTAGTTTTTGACCCTGTAGTGGTGTCGTAAGTGTCAAAGAGGCTTGCGGTGTATTTTACTGTGAATGAAGGATCAGTGGATAGCTCAGTGTCACACGCAGCAGATAGCTTCATCTAAATCAAAGGTTATCTTCTGGTACTATGTCTGAACAGAGTTGTTGAATGAACAGCTGCTGCGGCTTTGTTCAGTCCTGAACTGGACTGAAAAGTTGTTTTGAGCTGAGTCACTGCACCGAAGGTCATCTCTGATTATCAGAACAACTACCACATCCTCTCGCTGCACAAATGAGACAATATGAAAACCAGACTGTCTGTTCTCCAGTCCCACAGTTTTAATGGTGTTGGTATTAATGCAATATTCTTATAGACGTGAACGCTGTTATCAATAAGTCCTTGAGAAGTTATGGAGCAGACAAAACAGTCTAAAAAGTATAGTTTTGTTTGATGTTGGATCTTAATAATAATAAGTTAATATTTATCTGAGGAGCAGACTGCTTTGAATTTAACTTCATCACAGAACTCTCATCTTGAGCAAGCATGAAGGCGACAGTGGAAAGAAAAAAACTCCCTGATGAGGAAGGAACCTTTAGCAGAACCAGGCTCAGGACAAGGGGCCATCTGCTTCAACTGGCTGGGTTTGGTAGGAACAGATGTTTATGTTCATTAAATTTGTTCATTTTTCTACAAAGGAAACAATACAAGACAATCCCATAAATGATAATGTACAAAATATAAAAAAATGAAAGGTAGCTAACTAATACAATACACATTACGCTATTTCATATATTTTTTAACACATTCGTTTTGATCATTTTCTTAAATGTAAACATTGACTTGGCATTTTTAACTACATTCTCCAAGCCATTCCATAATCTAATTCCCTGGATTGAGGTAGAACGTCCCTTCAAACTAGTTCTGAATTGTGGTTTTACAAACATCTCTGTCCCCTTAAGATTATAACAACTTTGTCTTTTAACAAAATGCATTTGGATATTTAAAGGTAATGCATTATTTTGAGCCCTATACATAACTGATAAAATATTATAGTCTACCAAATCATGGAACTTCAATAACTTCAGTTGATAAAATAATGTACTTGATGGATGACGGTAATGTTTTCTAGTGATAATTCTTACAGCTCTTTTCTGTAATACAAAAATAGGCTTTGTGATTGTTTTACACGCATTCCCCCAAACATCAATACAATAGATTAAGTGTGGAACAATGATTGTGTTATACAACAAATACAGAGCTTTATCATTCAATAGGTCTCTGACTTTGTACAGTACTGCAATCGATTTAGCTATTTTTATTCTTACAGAATTTATGTGTTGTTTCCATGTCAGTTTGTCATCAATGATAACACCCAAAAACTTCACCTCACTCACTCTACAAATCTCAACACCCTCAATTTTGAGTGGAACATCAACAGTTTTCTTTTTATTACTGAATATCATGTAATTAGTTTTTTCTAGATTTAATGATAATTTATTTATTTTAAACCAAGTTTGTATCTTGACAAATTCTGTCTTTATCAATTCCAACATTTGTTCTATATCTTCACCTAAACAGAAAAATGTGGTATCATCAGCAAAAAGTACACATTTAAGGAGTCCTGACACATTTACCAAGTCATTCACATATAAAATAAATAGCTTTGGTCCAAGTACAGAGCCTTGGGGAACTCCACATGTGATATTACAGAGGTCAGATCTTACATCATTTATTTGTACAAATTGTTTCCTATCTTTCAAGTAGCTAGATACCCACTGTAAT
>JBBPBX010022682.1:9601-41193 GCA_038048925.1 Garcialebias charrua
GATATCACCACATGGGCTCAGGAATACTTCAGAAAACCACTGTCAGTAACTACAGTTCGTCGCTACATCTGTAAGTGCAAGTTAAAGCTCTACTATGCAAAGCAAAAGCCATTCATCAACAAGATCCAGAAACGCCGCCGGCTTTGCTGGGCCCGAGCTCATCTGAGATGGACTGATGCAAAGTGGAAAAGTGTTCTGTGGTCTGATGAGTCCACATTTCAAATTGTCTTTGGAAACTGTGGACGTCGTGTCTTACGGACCAAAGAGGAAAAGAACCATCAGGACTGTTATAGGCGCAAAGTTCAAAAGCCAGCATCTGTGATGGTATGGGGGTGCATTAGTGCCCAAGGCATGGGTAACTTACACATCTGTGAAGGCACCATTAATGCTGAAAGGTACATACAGGTTTTGGAGCAACATATGCTGCCATCCAAGCGACGTCTTTTTCATGGACGCCCCAGCTTATTTCAGCAAGACAATGCCAAGCCACATTCTGCACGTGTTACAACAGCGTGGCTTCGTAGCAAAAGAGTGCGGGTCCTCCCCTGGCCTGCCTGCAGTCCAGACCTGTCCCCCATTGAAAATGTGTGGCGCATTATGAAACGTAAAATACGACAACGGAGACCCCGGACTGTTGAACAACTTAAGCTGTACATCAAGCAAGAATGGGGAAGAATTCCACCTGAAAAGCTTCAAAAATTGGTCTCCTCAGTTCCCAAACGTTTACTGAGTGTTGTTAAAAGGAAAGGCGATGTAACACAGTGGTAAATATGTCCCTGTGCCAACTTTTTTGCAATGTGTTGCTGCCATTGAATTCTAAGTTAATGGTTATTTGCAAAACAAAATAAAGTTTCTCCGTTCGAACATTAAATATATTGTCTTTGCATTCTATTCAGTTGAATATGGGTTGAAAAAGATTTGCAAGTCATTGTATTCTGTTTTTATTTGCGATTTGCACAACGTGCCAACTTTTCTGGTTTTGGGCTTGTAAATTTTGTGCAGCTGAGCTGGGCAGTGACGAGGATGACATCGACGAGGAGGGTCAGGAGTACCTGGAGATGCTCGCAAAGCAGGCGGGAGAAGACGGAGATGACGACGACTGGGATGAGGACGATGCTGAGGAGACGGCACTCGAAGGCTACACCACAACTGTAGACGACGAAGATAATTTAGTGGACGAGTATCAGATCTTTAAAGCCATACTACAAAGTAAGACATGATGGAAGGTTCAGGCTAACTGATTTGTTTGGGACTCGCTGATTTCATGCATTTTGATGCAGATATTCAAACCCGTGACCCGGCTTGGTACCAGGGCCTAACACAAGCCCTCGATGAAGAGCAGCGTAAACAGCTTCTGGACATAGGCACACTCGCAGACCAGAGGCGAGCGGCACACGGTGAGCGCCGACTAAGACGAATGAAGCAGTGATGCTGCGTTTAACATTTTGACAATAAAAACTTTTCTACGTGGCATTTAAAAAAAAAAAACAATTCTGTCTCCTGGTACCACAGACAACAAAATACACTCCGCTGGAGATTATAACCATATTAAAGGTGCTTTAACTCTTAAAGCCAAAGTAGAATTGTGAGTTTTGATGGTTGTTCTCGGTGCTTATCCCAAGTTAACTCTTTATTTTCTGAATAATAAAATCCTTAAAGTATTATGACGACTTATGAAAGTGTCTGTAGAGTAAGAAAACAGACTGATTGTGTGTGCAACCCACAAATCATCATCACTTCTGTTCAGAACCGTGTCTAATTAATGAAGTTATAAAATCATGACTCCTTTAGACATGAATTGCATTTAATTTGTGCATAAATTTCATTAATGAACAAACAGGGTATCCGCGGGGTTGTAAAGGGTATTAAAAGGTAGTAAATGAAATTAACACAAATTACGGCCATTAAAAAGTATTAAAAAGTAATAAACATAATCTGACGAGGTATTATTTTTTAAACCTACCTATATTTTTCTCGTTCTGTCGTCTAAAGAAATGTCTGAATTTATTTATCTTTTCCAATTTTATGTTCGAGTAGGACCTTAGCTAAAACAATGACGTCACATCGTTGGTCAGTGTGGGTTCGCACCTACAGCTGGCCGAGGCTTTTTGTCATGTCTGTGAAAAGAAACCGAAAAAAGGAACGCGCCTTGATCCTCCAACATTTAAGAAAAGTACCTAAACAATTATTTGTTAGCTTGAAATTATAGCAAATGTGTGTCTCAGTCTATGTTTTCTTTATAAATACACTTTAATAGTTAAATCGGCTTTATTTTTTTTTTAAAGTTTCGCTGCCTGTGTCCTCCGTGAACGTGCAGCGGTGAGAATCCGGAAAGAGGAGCGCGGCTCGTTTGATGATGATGATGATTTATTTGTTTTCTCAAGGACAGTGCACAACAATACATTGACCTACAAAAACAGGAAAGATGCATTGTGCCAGGTTATAGTAATAATACTAATTTCCGCCTGTAGTCCCCGGACAGGTTGATGTTTAACAAGAGTAACAGATTTTTGTAAGTGGATGAGAAAACCATTAAACACAAATACAGACACAATATATACTACATATATATCATACCTCGCCCCTCAAATATACCATACATAAAAAAAACTTTCAAAATTTCACCAGTTCTCTCACACACGCCGACATTTAACAAGAAAAGTACCTAAACAATTATTTGTTAGCTCGAAATTAAAGCAAATGTGTGTCTCAGTCTGTTTTCTTAATAAATGCACTTTAATGGTTAAATCGGCTTTATTTTTAAAAAAAAGTTTCGCTGCCTGTGTCCTCCGTGAACGCGCAGCGGTGAGAATCAGGAAAGAGGAGCGCGGCTCGTTTCGCCGACATTTAACAAGAAAAGTACCTAAACAATTATTTGTTAGCTCGAAATTACAGCAGAGGTGTGTCTCGGTCTATAATTTTCTTAATAAATGCACTTTAATGGTAAAATTAGCTGCATTTCACCGCCGTGGTGCAGCTGGATTGAAGGTTCCAAGCAGAGAGCAGAAAGGTGGGGAGGGTATGGCAGGCCGATTGAGTCTTTAATAGCTGGTGAAGATTCTCAGTCATCCAGGACATGGTAAACTCTAAAAAGTGCAATAAAGTATAGTATAATAAATAAAGTCCAGTTGTTTTTGTCTTGAACTTTTTTAAATTTGTCATTATAGGCACGTTTTCCTATTACATGATACAATAGCCAACAGCATGCCATACAACGATTACTACCGGTACTATGGGAATCCGTGTATGGTTCGTTCTTTCGTTATTCCGTTTCAAAATAAAAACCAAATAACCAAACAAGCTTTGGTTATTTGGTTTTTTCGTTTTAAAACGAAATTACAAAAACGGTTTTTAAACGGTTTTTTCATTATTTCGTTTTTCAAACGAAATTAGAAAAACAGAAATTACAAAAATAAAAAAAAGGGAGCGATTTGGTTTTTGGTTAAACCAAAGACGAGCTTTTATTTTGTTAATTGAACAAGGGAGTTTATGGCGGAACCGGAAATGAACTCCCGGTGCTGTGCGAATTTCTGTTCCCCGTGAGAATCTGAGCTGCGTGAAGCTGACACTCCACCCACGTCAAACCAGCACTAACTAACTGAGCACTAACCATTCATACTATTTGCTTTAATTTTTGACGTGTGTGGGGTGTCAGCTGAGAATCTGTTCCCCCTGTGTCGGGAGCGCGCACTGCAACCCGAGAGGCGGATCCGACCGTGTTCACGCGCATCTCTCTGTGAAACAAGGCCACACTATCTTGTCACGGTTATAACTCATTTTAGATAAATAAATAAATATAAACCCTCCACTAACAAAATAAACCTGGTCTTGTGTGGGGTGTTATAACCTACAGTTTTTTTCGCTGACAGAATCTAGATTTGGTAACCTGCCAAATACAAATTTTAATAATAATACAAATTATCAGTCAGCCACCAACACATCATATATATTTATAATTTTTATTACTAATATTAAAGGATGGAAGCAGCTGAAGAAAACTTCCTGCAAAGATACAGTAAGTGTAGGCTTTCTGGTAGGCTAAATCTCGTTCAAATTAAAAATGACTGGAGAAAAATTATTTCTAGCTGCTATTTTTGTTAGTTAATGTCTGTTTTTTTTTTTTCATTATTTGAGAGAAAAAATGGAGATTTTAGAAATAAAGTCAGAGTCAGAGAATCTTTATTGTCATTTGCACCACATGTGGTACGTGATGAAAGGAGATTATGTACACAGGGTCCCAGTTACATCCAACAATAAAATGTAAAAGAAAACAGTAATAACATCTAAGATATAACTAAGAAAAACATCAACTAAAAATACACTAAATAAAAAATACACACAGCACTAATATCATAGAAAACCATTACTCCACACAGCAGCTGTGTGAGCGCACAATGAACATAGCAACATGAAACAGATCAGCAGCAACATGATGTGATATTTCACAGTGATTGTTCTGGTTAGATATTCATGAGTCTAACAGCCTCAGAGTAGAAGCTGTTCCTCAGTCTAGTGGTTCTACACTTGATGCTCCTCAACCTCCTTCCTAGGCTGAAATACACCTGAGCGTCCTCAGGTACGCCACTCTACGCGCGCATTTTGTGCGCATGTGTTTTGCTGCTATACTTCAGAAACTATCAGCTTTCAAACGCTCGCGTTCTCCTTGTTGTAATATGAGCAGCTGCGCACGGAGGGGACTCAACTGAGCTCGCTGATTGGTCACTTGCTGACACGCCTACTGAAATGATTGACAGCTTTCAGTCAGCTCATGTAGCTCGCTGAAGACCGCGGCGGTGTTCTGATACGGTGTTTCTACTATATATGTTATAAAAAGTTCTCTCAGAAATAAAAATAATAACAGGGAGTGCTTTTCCTGCAGCACACAGCCCACCAGGGATATTTAAAACATTGCGCACCCAGGTAGGACCTGAATTCATTCATTTCATTCATGGAGTGAACGGAGGAAGAAGTGATTACTTGACTTTAGGCAAAAAAACAAAAGAAAAGGCCCGATCAGCGATAAAGAAGGGGAATTTATTTCATTTGTGTAACATACAAAACAGTCCGGCGCCGGGGAAGTTTATGGTCAGACACCGCGCATCGCGTATGCGTAGTAAAAAAAAAGCTTTGCGCGTATGTGCCCTTAGGGGCTACGCTTTTGCCTTGACGTACGTACGTTGCGTATAGGCGTATCGTGAGAACGCTCAAGTGTATCTCGGCCTTAAGGGGAGTGGGGAAAAAAGTGTGTGCTGGGTGAGTGGGGTCCTTCATGATGCAGGTGGTCCTCTTCCTGCATCTGGAGGTGTAAATGTCTGTGATGGTGGGGAGACTGACTCCAACATCTTCTGTGCAGCCTTCACCACTCTCTGTAGAGCTTTTCTTTCTGCAACTGTGCAGCCTCCATGCCACACGTTGATGCTGGAGCACAGGATGCTCTCCACTGCACACCTGTAGAAGGAGGTGAGGACTGAGCTTCTCAGACCAGCTCGTCTCAGCCGTCTGAGGAAGTAGAGTCTCTGATGACCTTTCTTGATCAGGCTGGTGGTGTTGTTGCTCCAGCTGAGGTTATCATTCAGGTGTACACCCAAGTACTTGTAGCTGGAGACCACTTCCACTGCAGATCCTCTTATGTTCAGTGGGGTGTGGGTGTGTTTGTTCCTGTGAAGTGGATACATATTTTTAAAAATCTATTATAAAAAGCAGTGTTTGAGTTGTTACACTGTTTAATATATAATTGCAAGTTTCACTCACATGTTGTCACAACTGATGGTAAGGCTGGTGCACCTCTCTTAAGACCCTACCGACTCTGGTTTCCCCAGCATGTATCCCAATAGATGACAAGTATCCCGTCATAAATTTCCGTCCATAGGATGGTCCTGTCTAACACACACACAAATGTAAAATGTTATCTGATGTACTGCGGTCAAACCAGTCAACATTAGTTCTCTCTTAAAGATTTGTGTGGCTCATACATGGTGCATTACAATAAGAGAAACAGAAAGTGCCCCTGCAGTCAAAAAACAATGAGAGAAAATGAGATACATATTTATAAACAATGTACATTTATGCCATACTTTACTTATTTCACATACCTATAATATATCAAGAATAAATATGTCAGTTTTAGATTTTGTATAAAAGAGCAAAGTCAAAGTACCTCAAAATGCTTCTTTCAGTTTGCTTATGACCTCTATTCAAAATTCATATTTCATGTTCAGTGTTACAAAGAAGAAGTTAATATTTATTTGTTTGATGGCTGTTACTATTTTTTCCTGAAAAGGTGTTTACGAGATATATATATGTATATGTGTGTGTGTGTGTGTGTGTGTGTGTGTGTATGTGTGTAATCATATATACACACACACTTTTGTTTAATCAATCAACATTTTCAATAGAAGTTATAGATAAGCAAACTGAAATTAGCATTTTGAAGTACTTTGAATTGCTGTTTACCCCAAAATCTAAATTAAAACTATGACATATTTATTCTGGATGTATTATAGGTACGTGAAGGTAATAGGTACAAGATAAATGTACATTGTTAATAATTATGCCTCTCTCTCATTATTTTGTTTTAGAGGACCCCTGCTGGTCCATTACTGTAACGCACCATGTTTACACAATGCCTAGAGAAAGCTAACGTCAGCTAGCTTGTATTTACAAGTTTCACTCATTTTATCGCAGTATATTGTCCATAAACTTTGGTACATACTTGGTAAACTGAAGAAAGTTCCAAATCGGCGTCCAACTCGTTGTTGTGTCTTCGCATGTTGTACTCCTTACAAAACCTTCCGACACTCATTCCCGAGTAATGTGGAGCTCCATGGCGACGCAAAACATTACTGATTTCAGAGTGTGGTTTTCCACTCTCAAAAGTTTGATGATCAATTCAGAAAACGGTTCAAGTGCAGCCATTGCCTATTATTTAAAATGTTTTGTTTTTATCCCGTCTTTCTCCACTGTAAAATGTATTCTTTGGCGACTTCCGGTACGTCATTTCCGGTGTCGCTACAAATTAAAACAACAACCGTATTTAGGCCAAAACCAAATCGCACCCTTTTTTTTTATTTTTGAAATTTCTGTTTTTCTAATTTCGTTTGAAAAACGAAATAATGAAAAAACCGTTTAAAAAACCGTTTTTGTAATTTCGTTTTAAAACGAAAAAACCAAATAACCAAAGCTTGTTTGGTTATTTGTTTTTTATTTTGAAACGGAATAATGAAAGAACAAACCATACACGGATTTATGGGGCCCATCAAGTATTGCTGTTTTTTATTTTTATTTTTTCCAGTCAGAATGAATGTAAACGGTCATATCTCAGCTAAAAATAGTTTATAAAAATGGGAAAAAAATCCATAAATGTATCACTTCGGCCTATAAGTTGCAAGGCGTGTAAATTATGCAAAAAAACTGTGACTTACAATATGAAAAATACAGTAGTTATTCTTTTTCTCCCTCTCTTTTTGAAGTGTGCATGTGTTCAGTGTTGAATTATTTTAAACTGTTCTGTTTTTCAAGTTTACAGTTTTTTTGTTTGTCATAAAAGCTAATTATCTGATGGTGTTTTAAATTGACATCTGTACTCAGTTAATCAGCCTTTTCTCTTTTTATGCACGTTTTATTAAATATAAAATATATTTTATGCAGAATATATTCCGTGTCTTATCTAGGAACCTTTTTTGTTTAAAATGACCTTTTAAAAAAAGAAACAACCTTAACATTTCAAGCCGTTGTTGCTTTTTATCTTGCAGAATCCAAGATGATTGAGAAGCACGGCGGGTACAAGTTCGCGACGCCGGTGGTGCCGTCCACTTTTAATTTCGGCGGCACCGCTCCGGGAATGAATTGAGTCGTCTGTTCTACTTTTTTATTACTCTGTGACTGATTGTAGTGAAGTGAAAAACAAAAAGCTTGTGTTGTTCCCTTAAGTAGTGGTTCCAGAACTGGTTCTTCTGAGTCATTCTTCAATCTGTCAAATGGGAAATTGCTCCAGAAGATGCAAGAAAGTAACCGAAACGCAACGGATGGCTCAGGAAAACAAACCAAGGACTTGAGCACGATGCAAGAAAAGAAGCCCTGAACAACGTTGTCTGCCCTGCGTTTGTGGGTGGGGGGTGGGGGTTCCCTCATCGGCAACGAATTCGTTTTTTCTTTCCAGTCAAACAAAAAGGGGGTTTAACAATTGATAATGTGACGAAATACATCATTATCACTAATGTGGCCAACTGGCCGTAATAAGAGAATACCTCTGTAGTGGTGAAATCTGCATAAACAAACACTCGTGTTTATGTACATACAAGTCGAGGTTATTATTTTTCAAGTAGCCTTGAAAAACAACCCCGAGGCTTTTGTAAGGTATCAACAGCTGTATTCATATGTAGCATATTGGATAATTCATAGAACTATGTGATGCCTGATCTCTGTAAATTAATGACTAGCACTTTCCTATTGTTCAGGTCTTCTAGCCTTCTGTATCAGACTGCAATTTTTTTTTAAATTGAAGACTATTTAAAATAATAGGGAAAACAGCTGCAACTTTGTTACTGTGCGATCGTTGCATCTGGTTAAGAGTGGACTGGCTGCCATTTGCAAACCTCGATATCAGGACAAGTGGATGCTCTCGTGTTCAATAGGACTACAGGACGAGCGCAAGCACCTAAAGTAATCGGACACATCGTTGAAGCATGTACAATTCAACCTATCGTGAAGGTCTCAAGCTTTTGGTTGGTGTATGGATGAACCATCTATATATACAACATATTAAAACAAAAGCTAAGGGAGTTCAAGGCTGCTTGTTTCCTTTAGTTCTTCATGGATTTAGTGTTTGAATTGTCCTTCCCACCTCAGGCAGGAGCCCTTTATTTATAAGACAATGACACATTTTAGACAAATGACCAGCTCTAAGGATTATAATTCTGAAGCAAACCAAATTTTAAACTCAACATTTGTTTTGCGATATAATAATAAAGAAGTTTGCTGAAGCTGAGAACTGATGAGTACCGTAACAAGCAAACCAGAGAAATGCAGTTTTCTGTTTGAAGAGTCGCCTGACTGCGTTCCTCAAGACTCTGGATGTTCCTGGTCTGTCTGAGACACTGGGCTGACCCAGTTTGCAGATTGGTGGTTTCCCTTTTCTAAGAAGGGGTATTCCAGTTCCAGGTGCATCTCTCCTGGGCCTCTCCAGTAAAGTATTCAGGGGTGCTGGAGATAAAGAGTGTGACCAATAATCTAATCAAGTTTTGGGCGGGGGTGTGATGTGGGTTCTGACCAGTTGTGCGACACTGGACCAGCTCTTTACACTCACTGCAAACTGTGAGTTTGGGATTTGATGCTACGGCCTACATGACCAAGAGTTTGGTTTGCATCGTAAATCAGACCACTTGAGGGGGGAGTCCACCAGGCTGGTTGTTCTTGATCCAGTTTGCAGATGATGATGGTCCTGTTGTGATCTCCAGCTCTTACAGGAGCAAGTCACATGGCTGAGAAAAGGATAGCACTTTGAGATTTTCATTAATGAAAAGTGCGTTATAAATTGAATTCATTATTATTATTATTATTATCAGCACCTCGAGGCCATGGTCCTCAGCTGGAAAAGGGTGGACTGCCCTCTGGGTTGGGGGTGAGCTTTTGCCTCGAGTGAAGTTTATGTATCTGGGTTTCTGAGTTAGAAGAAAAATGTAGCATTGGATTCACTGACAGATTAGTGCAGCTTTCACAGTACTATATTCTGAACTCTGCCCATCTACTGAGTGAGCGAAGCTGCAGAGAAGCTGTTTACCAGCAGGTACTACCTCACCTATGGTCACAAACTGGTTATTGACAGGAAGAACAGGATCACATGCAGTTTTCTGAAGTTCAGTAACATGAGTGAAGCTGCGGCTCACGTCGAGAGGAACCGGTTGCTTCAGGCATCTGCCTCATGGACACCTGGGGGCTCATGTATCAAAAACCTGCGTGGATTTCCTACTGAAAAGTGACGTACGGTGAAATCCAGAAAAGTGTCTACGCACAAAAAGATCCAGATTTATCAAACTGTGCGTACACCTGAATCCACGCACATTCCTTTTGTACATCACAATTGACGTGGAACTGAGCGCACGTGAGACACCTCCCCTGACACGCCTTCATTTACATATGTTAAACAGATGCAAATTACTTCCTGCATGTGTGAAGGACATGTTTGTTTGATCCCTGCGCGATCAGAAATGATTTCTAGATTCGGGAAAATAATGAATTCAATATAATATGAGTGAGGACAAACATCCTAAGTAAGAATAGTAATAAAATGTGTTCATCATGCAAAGAACGAGTGATTGTCGGTATTTGTGTGCGCGCGCACCCTGCTGTGGTGCGCGAACCGGCTCATTCATTCATTCTGTGTGGAAATATTAACTTTGCGCACGAGTTTATTACCATTATTACTGTAAACACAGAGGAACTTACTTGGATGTTTGCTAGAACATAGATCTTTGTTTATGTAGATGATGTGAGCCAAGATGGTGTAGTGGTTAGGGCGTTTGACTTGGGACCCGAAGGACGCGGGTTCGCGTCCCGGCCACTACACATCTTGGGGTGTCTATGAGTGCACACCTATTTCTCCAGCTCCCCGAGCGCCTTCTATGGCTGCTCACTGCACCGCCTGGTAGGTGGTTGGGTTAAATGCAGAGACGAATTTCGTCTGTGTATGGGAAACATACGCAGATGACAAGATTAGACAATTATTATTATTATTATGTGAAGAAACGAGTCTGCGTCTTGGTGGAGACTTTTCATGACATGATGTTGGAGTCTCCAGACGCAGCGCGCGCCCCACAGCCCTGTGCGCAGTCTGTCTGTGAAGCTTTTGCTCTCCTACAAGTTATATAAGGTGTACTTTCACGTGTCATTTTGGAGAAATCTACAATAAACGCAGATAATGAAACACCTCCAGCTGCCGTGTCGACACCGGTGAGGGTGCGCGCGCGCTCCAAGCGCGACCACTCAGCCTTTGGAATCATATGGATGAGACCATTCCATTGGACATGATCCGGCTTTGTGTGGACTGGACTGCACAGTCCCGATCGACCTGCAGCTCCCTCTGTGGAACAGTTTGACCGCTGCTTCTGTATGCACGCGTGATGCACGGCTCCCCAGAGCGCAGCAGCAGTGCCAAACTGGAAAATTATTATTTCTGAAAACGGCTGATAAGCCATATCCTAGATCGGAAAACTATATCTGTTTCTAAATAAATGCTCTGCGTGTTACACTATTTATTATAACCTCCAGTAAGGCTGAATGAATCCGTTCCTGTTAAATTTATTTTTGGCACAACGTTGCGCGTCCTTTATTTCACTGCGTCATGTGGATGTAATACTTGTTAATCGTGTGTTTGGAGGGAATATTAATCATTTACACATCTTGAACTGTTAATAATAATAATAATAATAATAATAATAATGAATTCAATTTATAACGCACTTTTCATTAATGGAAATCTCAAAGTGCTACAAGGTGCAACATATTTGAATGTCAATAAGACAAATAATAAAACAATTAAAATCAACAACAGTATCAACTCAGATCAAAAGTAGAATCATGAGGAGGAAGAGTATGCTCGGTTGAAAAGAAAGGTCTTCAAGCCGCTCTTAAAGTCAACCACAGACTGTGGGGCTTCAGTTTCTCTGAAACACCTGTAAGTGTCGCCAAAGGAACAAGAACCACAGAAACGTGCGTACGCCTGCTCGGGAGCTTGCGTGGATATGTACCTGGATGCGCATATATTCACGTTCAGTTCAGTTTTGATACATACGGGCTTTTGCGTGGGAAGTGACGTGCGCAATGTTTCTGTGCGCACGCATGGTAGGGTTTTCAAGCATCTCCAACTAGAAGAGAACCTGGGGAAGACCAGCTGACCTGGGAACACCCTGGAGAAGAGCTGGAAGAAGAAGGACGACATCTGTCTCCCTGCACAACTCCACTCTGGAACAAGTTTCAGATGATGGATGGACAGAACCACAAGTTTGTGTTCAGTGATTTCAGAACATTGTCAAAGTACTGGTTTGCACTGCTGCAAGAAATAATTTACAAGGTTAAAAAAAAAAAAAATTGGCATTGGATGTTTTCTAATCAAGAAGTGGAACATGTTCAGTAACCTGTAAAGTTACTTGAGCTACAGTTTGAACTAAAATACATATTTCTCATGTGAATCCTAATTAAATTAACCTTCACACTGGGTCTGGGAAGAATTGCAGGAAAGTCCAAACTTAAAAACAAATTGCTTTAATGAGAAACTAAAACTAAAAGCCTGATGGTGTCGAGAAGTTTTTTTTATTTATTACATCTATAAAAAGTCCTATCAACATGTTTTAAAAGAAAATGTTCTGAAGTTTGGCAAAAGTTTCATGTTTTTATCTTCAGGGAAGTCCAAAACTGTTGCATCAAAAATAAGTTATTCCATGTTTCAAATCTAAAGTTTTATATTTCAAGACTCCATAAAAATAAAATGGTTTTTACCAGGTCTAAAAAAAAACTACAGAGAAACTGAGATAAAAAACACTGACCTTTGTCAAAGATTGTTTCTAAATGTGAGCAGCTCGTGCAGAAATAAAAGAAAAGCTTGAAGTTTTGTTCCAGTTGAATTAAAAGCTTGAAGTTTTGTTCCAGTTGAATTAAAAGCTTGAAGTTTTGTTCCAGTTGAATTAAAAGCTTGAAGTTTTGTTCCAGTTGAATTACAGTCTGAATCCCCCTGAGCTTTGAAGTAAAAAAACAAAAAGAGTCAGCTGCATCACGTAGTGGAGTCAGGGCCGGATCTACAATACGGGCACACCGGGCGCGTGCCCAGGGGCCCGACAGCTCAAGGGGGCCCTCTGCTGGCCAGGAGTGAGCAGTTCAGCCTGGCAGAAAAGTTTTTTTTTTTTTTTTTTTTTTTTATTGTCGCTAGACGTAGATAAAACAAGGCTTTGTCCTCAATTTTCCTTATTATCCAACCCAAATAAAATAAAAAGTTGTTTTTCAAAAACAACTCATAAGTGTCTTTTAGTTTGTTGACATGACGTGTATGATTGGAAGCAGACGGCAATGCACACACTCAGTCCGGTTGGTGGCGGTAATGTGCTTAAAATAAGTTTGCCAACCGCCAATAAACAATAGAAGAAGAAGAAGCAGCTCTGCTCTGTGACCAATGAGCTGACAGCCCTTTTACACACGTGATTGAAACTACAGAATCCGGCTCATCTCATTGGTCCAGTCTTGGCAGTTTACGGAAGACACGGCGCGACAGGATTTGAAGAAGAAGACAGCATGGACGCGAGCGGCAAGCATTCAGGGGATTTAAACAGTGAACATAGATCACCTTCGAGCCTACTCCCCCCAGGAAAAAAAAAGAAACGGCTGCAAAAATACAGAGTCGAGTGGGAAAAGGAATGGTGTCACCAGACGACAGAAACATCGAAGCTGGACCGTAGGAGCAACGAGCTAACATGCTAACAGACCTTACTGTAAGATGGACGGGTGGCTGGTGTCACCAGACGGCAGAAACAGAGGAGCTGGACCGGAGGAGCAACGAGGTAACATGCTAACAGACCTTACTGTAAGATGGACGGGTGGCTGGTGTCACCAGACGGCAGAAACAGAGGAGCTGGACCGGAGGAGCAACGAGGTAACATGCTAACAGACCTTACTGTAAGATGGACGGGTGGCTGGTGTCACCAGACGGCAGAAACAGAGGAGCTGGACCGGAGGAGCAACGAGGTAACATGCTAACAGACCTTACTGTAAGATGGACGGGAGGATGTCATGTGTGGCTGGAACGCGTGAATGATAAAGGCTACAAAGCGAACTGTACTGTTTGCAAGCATACTTTTTCTGTAGCCCATGGTGGACAGTGTGATGTGAAACAGCATGCTTCTGCAGTTGGACACATAAGAAACGTGAAAAAGAACAAAACCAGGAGAACCCTTGAAGAAGTGGAGAAGATCACTGAAAGTCTTCACCTGGTTGGCAGGTAAAAATTCAATAATTTGTAGTGGTGAACCATGTTTAATTATTGATAGTTATAAACAAAAGTGTACAATTGACACGTACAAATAAGTACATAATTGTGAATTTAAGAGATTGCTAAAAGTGATTTTTTTTGAAGGAATATGAAAAATAACATAAGAATTTATTTGAGTTGTTTAAGATGATGTAATCTTACATTTGGTGATGCAATTAATTTTGTTCTTTGATAAATCATTGTTGTGAGTTTATTTGGGTAAAAAAGGGGCAGAGATTATAAGATTATTCTTCATCTGCTGCCTTTCATTTTATTTTGAATGTATGTTTTTTATTTTTTATTGAGTTGTTGACTTTGTTTTAGTGAAATGAATGAATTTTAATAAATAAAATAAAAATAAATAAATTTACTTTACACTATGCAAACATACAACCTTGTCCATCTTTAAAAAAATCACAGTTCATATAGGTAATTAATAAATACATTTCAAAATGTAGTTTACACACAATGCTAAATTTATAAATATAAACAATACACGTTTTTCCATTTATTTATCACTACATAACCTAGGCTATGTGTCACTAATGAACTTTAACACCTTTTGGCAGGCTAAACATGTATGGATGAGCTGTATGAGGAATGTGTGACTGCAAACAGCCTGATAGACCACCTCACCACCTCACCTCAGGAGAAAGAAAGGTGGCAGTCCCAGGAAACAGCAGAGAAGTGGATGCAAGTTCTTCAGGCAGCTGACCTCCCCAACAGAACACCTGAACTCACACCTGGCCTCAAATGCTCCCATCATTCATGGTTGAGCAATGGCTAAGCAGTTCCATGTGATCCAGGTTTGAACTTGAGAAAAACATCATACAGACTGTCTACCTACACTTCAATCAAAGTAAGGGAATTCTTTTTCTTTTTCTGCTGCTTCGAGCTTTCTTAGAGCTCATGGACTTGTTTTTCATGCACGTGGACATGGACTGCACACCAAGGCACTGGTGTCACTATGGTTGCAACATGTTTCTGATGTATGTGATTTGCTGCTGGTTTGCTGCTGATTGATGTCAATGCTGTAGCTGCTGCTCTTTTCAGAAGTGTTCATGTTTGACTTCATTTGCTGATGAAGGATGGATGGATGGATGGATGGATGTGATGCTGAATGATGTCAATACAGTAGTATTATATATACAATACAGTCAATACATATATATATATATAGTAAAATGGGTGTTAGGTTACGGGGGGGGGGCCTGTGAGCTTCGGTGCCCAGGGGCCCCTGGGGTTGTTAATCCGGCCCTGAGTGGAGTCCATCATCATCATCAGCATCATCACTTGTCCTCCAGCAGCCGCAGGCAGGACAAGAGGACAGACATCTGGACAAGAGGACAGACATCTGGACAAGAGGACAGACATCTGGACAAGAGGACAGACATCTGGACAAGAGGACAGACATCTTCTGGACAAGAGGACAGACATCTGGACAAGAGGACAGACATCTGGACAACATGTGGCTCCCTTCACAGCCCTGGACGTGGATCATCGTGGGAAAGTCTCCAAGTCCCAGTTGAAGGTGCGTCTGCTCAGATGTTCTTGTTTCAGGCCCTGCAGGACAGAAACTTAACTTCTGTTCCAACTCTGCTGCTTTACCCCACAAGATGGATTTATGTGAAGTTTAAGATGATTTTATGATTGTGGCTCGTGTGTATCGGCAGCAGAAGAAGTGCTGCTGATGTTTTGCATCAGCAGCTGAAACGGGAGACCCCTCAGTTTGTGAAGTGTTGCTTGTTCTGTTCTCCGATATGTATATATTTAGTAAACCCTTGAGGCTACACAGAAGCATGCGTGACACGACTCCGTTTTAACAGGTAACCTTTATTACGGTCCGACCCGCAACACAATACAACACAAAGGTTCCTACCAACAGCCTGATACTACATCCCCCTTTCTGAATAGGATTTGTTGTCAACAGTGCACAAACTCAAATCTCTTTACAGTCACAGTTCAGCCTAAGAACCCAGATGTATATAAATCTCAGAACAGTAATCTCTGTAACATTTAACTTTAACTAAGAGGGAGGGGTGGACTACCCAAATCCTCTAACTGAGTGTGGGGATTATTCTGCCCCATGCAGGAAACTCACTCAGTTCCTATGAACAAATATAATCATCCAGATAAGCTGGAGGTCTCCTATTTCTCAGTGAAACTCGACTCTCAGGTGGTGGAGTCTGATGGCTAGCCGCCTGCTGGTCTTCATCTGGATCAGGTGTGTGTGTGTAATTGTCAATGTTTTCTTCCTGTAATGTCTCATATGAAACTGCATTAGTTTCAGTTGCTCTAGGAGTGTGTGAAAGGTGGTAGTTATTCCTTATCAGCAAGCCTCTGGGTGTCTCGACAATGTAGGATCGAGGTGGACCTGCTCCAGACACTACTCTTCCTCTTGTTTGCAGATCTGTCACCCACACCTCCTCACCTGGATGTAGAGTTGACATGTTGTGAGCCCGGTGCCTCCGGTTGTAGTTTTGTCTTTGTTTCTGTCTATAATTGTCCTCTGCAGTCCTCAGTTTTTCCATATCAACATTCTTTGGTGTTAGTTGCGACTGAGTAACAGGAACAGTTGTCCTTATCCTCCTTCCCATGAGAAGCTCAGTCGGACTGAATCCATTTGCCAATGGAGCGGAACGGTAGGCCATGAGAGCGAGATACGGATCCTTCGACTTTTTAAGGAGAGTCTTGATGGTTCTGACAGCTCTCTCAGCCTCGCCGTTGCTCTGAGGAAAATTTGGGCTGGAGGTTTCATGGCTGAAACCCCATTCTTGTGCAAATCTTCTGAAGGAATCTGAAGCAAACTGTGGCCCGTTATCAGATCGGAGACATTCTGGTATGCCATGCCGTGCAAAGATGGACTTACAGTGTTCAATCACTCCTTCAGATGTTGTGGAGGTAAGTTTTGCAACTTCAAAAAATCTGGAGAAATAATCCACAACAATCAAATATTGTTTTTCCTTAAACTGGAAAAGATCAGCTCCCACCATGGCCCATGGTCTTTGTGGGAATTCAGTGGGCAGTAGTGGCTCTTTGTGTTTTGTTCTCTCCCGACAGCATGTGTCGCAGGTCTCCAACAGCTTAATCAGCTCGCTGCTGAGACCCGGCCACCACACTGAATGTTTGGCTCTTTCTCTGCATTTAGTTATTCCCAAGTGACCCTCATGTAGTTTCAAAAGAATGTCCTTTCTGAGAGAAGCTGGAATCACTATTCTGCTACCATAAAGAAGCAGACCATTTTGAACAGTAAGTTCACCTGAGAATGGCAGATAAGGCTGAACACTTTTCTCAGTAGAGTATTTATCTGGCCACCCTTCTACACAGAACGTTTTCAGCTGTTTGAGTATGCTGTCGTCGTCCTGATGTCTTTGGATTTCTCTCAGTCGTGGTTCCGTGGCAGGTAAAGATGCAACGACTGAGTCAACATACAAGTTGACCTCCTCTTCTTGCAGACCTCCTGACTCGCTGGAGATTGGAGCTCTGGACAAAACGTCAGCTGTAGCAATATTTTTTGAAACTCCTGCTTCACAGCTTCAATGGAGTCCAAACTAATTTGGTTTATTCTGGCAACCAGTTTTAATGCCATTGCAGCACGTCCACTCAGCAGTGATGTACACAAGTCCTTCACAACATAAATGTCTTCCTTGGTACTACCACTGTTGTTACTGAGAGTTGCTGTAAACATGCCTTTCACCTTCAAATCGGTGCCTCCCGGTCCCTGTAGGATTTTCTTTGGTTTATCTAATTTGTCTAATTGATGCTGAGAATACCACGTCTCTGGGACAGCTGTGACATCAGCTCCTGTATCTATTTTAAATACAGTCTTATTTTTGTCCACCAGTATGTCTGTCATCCATGGATTTTCATTAGCTTCTGTAGAAAGTGATCGAAAATCCAGCATTTACTTCACATATTTTTTTATTTCTGCAGACTTGCAAAATGTACCTTCTTTCCACAATAATTGCAGGCTGCTTCTCTAGCAGGGCATTGCTGCATACTGTGTCCTTTCATGTCACCACATCTTCTGCACTGGACCTGTTTATCCTGTTTTTGTGACAAAAGGTTTGAACGCGGCCTTTGGTTGTCTGTAGCGCGCGCTCCCGCTCGCGTGAACGCGGTCCAACTGCGCCCCCACAATGTCCGGCTTGAAGTTAGCATGAAGCATTTCCTGTTGCTTTTTTACTAGCTCGCTCTGACGGGCTCTGTTTAACGCCTTCTCGAGCGTCAGTTCAGCGTCCATTTGTAGCTGTTCTGATAGTCTTTTATCTCTCAAACCCACGACGAATCTGTCACGCACCATCTCATCATGCAAAGTCCCGTAACCACAGTATTCAGCCAAACAGTGCAGCGCGGTGTGAAAGCCGTCGATGGACTCACCCGTCTCCTGTTGGCGCTGATTGAATTTCGCCCGTTCAAATATAACATTCCTGCGGGCTACGAAGTGAGCATCCAGCCGTCCTTTAACAGTCTCGTACTCACTCGCTTCTTCTGGAGTTAGATGCAGGGAAACCAGTATATCTTCTGCCTCGTCCCCCATGGTGTAGATAAGCGTGTTTACTTGGTTTTCATCCGCTTGTGTCTCCAAACCAGACGCGATACGAAACCTCTCGAAACGCTTTATCCACTTCGTCCAGTCTTCAGTTCTGAACGTGAACTTTTCTGGCGGGGCGACTTGAAACTGGCTCATGATGACGTCGTTTTTAATTCTCTCTCTTCACTTAGTATTTTATACTTTTACACTTCTGACACCATGTTCTGTTCTCCGATATGTATATATTTAGTAAACCCTTGAGGCTACACAGAAGCATGCGTGACACGACTCCGTCTTAACAGGTAACCTTTATTACGGTCCGACCCGCAACACAATACAACACAAAGGTTCCTACCAACAGCCTGATACTACATTGCTTGACTGGTGAAGCTTCTCATACCTAAAGTCTGCATGCAGTCAATATTAATCCATACAACTTTGGTGATTTTGATTATTATTTTATTATTATTTAGGATCTAGATAAACAAGACTGGAATGATGTGTATGTTGTTGATGATGCGAACAGAGCATATGATGAGTTTATGAATATCATGGAAGCTTTGTATGAAAAGAATTGTGTGCAAACAAATTACACAAAGAGAAATAAGGTTGATCAACCATGGATGACAAAAGGGTTGAGAAATGCTTGTAAAAAAACAAACAAAAAACTATGTATTCATGTTTCTTGAAATTGCGAAGTCAGAGCGCTGAAGAAAATTATAAAAAGTATAAAAATAGTAGGGATTACAGTATAAGGAAACTTAAGGAAGAATATTATAGTAAATTATTAGATAAAATTTTATGGTGATATGAAAGCAACATGGCGAGTAATGAATAGTGTTCTGAAGAATCATAAAGCAAAAACTGGTATTTCAAAATACTTTGTAAAAGACAACGATGAAATTCATGATGAAAATGAAATTGTAAATGGATTTAATCAATATTTTGTGAAGCAGCCAAAATGCCAAAAGTAGATAAAAATGTGATCCATTCAATTACAGGTTGTGCAAATAGTATTTTTCTAAATGGAACTAACAAAGAGGAAATAATGAATGTAGTAAAAAATCTTACAGACAAGAGATCAAGGGACTGGGTGGACATGGATATGATGTTTGTAAAGGACATAATGAGCCATGTTATTGAGCCGTTTACATATATATGTAATTTATCATTTTCAACAGGAATATTTCCAGATAATATGAAAGTAGCTAAGGTAGTTCCTCTTTTTAAAAATGGTGATAAATGTGTGTTCAACAATTATAGACCTATATCCTTGTTACCACAGTTTTCAAAAATTCTTGAAAAACTATTTGTGAACAGACTAGATCAATTTATAGATAAACAAAATATTCTAAGCAACAGTCAGTATGGGTTTAGAGCAAAAAACTCTACATCAATGGCTCTCATGGAATTAATGGAACAAATAACTACTGCTGTCGATCAAAAACAATATTGTGTCAGTATTTTTGTTGATTTAAAAAAAGCATTCGATACTATTGATCACACCATTCTCCTTGAAAAACTGAACAAATATGGTATTAGAGGACCAGCATTACAGTGGGTATCTAGCTATTTAAAAGACAGGAAACAATTTGTACAAATAAATGATGTAAGATCTGACCTCTGTAATATCACATGTGGAGTTCCCCAAGGCTCTGTACTTGGACCAAAGCTATTTATTTTATATGTGAATGACTTGGTAAATGTGTCAGGACTCCTTAAATGTGTACTTTTTGCTGATGATACCACATTTTTCTGTTTAGGTGAAGATATAGAACAAATGTTGGAATTGATAAAGACAGAATTTGTCAAGATACAAACTTGGTTTAAAATAAATAAATTATCATTAAATCTAGAAAAAACTAATTACATGATATTCAGTAATAAAAAGAAAACTGTTGATGTTCCACTCAAAATTGAGGGTGTTGAGATTTGTAGAGTGAGTGAGGTGAAGTTTTTTGGTGTTAACATTGATGACAAACTGACATGGAACAACACATAAATTCTGTAAGAATAAAAATAGCTAAGATTATAACAACTTTGTCTTTTAACAAAATGCATTTGGATATTTAAAGGTAATTCATTATTTTGAGCCCTATAAATAACTGATAAAATATTATAGTCTACCAAATCATGGAACTTCAATAACTTCAGTTGATAAAATAATGTACTTGATGGATGACGGTAATGTTTTCTAGTGATAATTCTTACAGTGTAGGAGGTGGTGAAGAGACGACACAGAAGACGGGATGCAGAACTTCACTTTAATCATCTCCTACAATTCTGGCGGTAAGCACCCAAAAACCGCCTTATATATCAACCCTTTCACAATACAACATCCGGTCCTCTGGACCTTTCACAATAAAACATCCTGTAACACATTCGGTCCACTGGGTGTGAGTAGAGCCCCCTAGTGGTCCGCCACACACGCCCCCCCAGAACACCCAGTAAGGTCCATCACTAGTCCCGCATTTTAGGTTTGATCAAACGACCAGAACGGCTGAACCTGGGCCCTGCAGAACCAGTCTGATGAAGCGGAGGGCTCCGAGGAGGGCCTGCAGAAGATTCGGGCTCCAATGGATGTTGAGAGTCTCTGGAAGGAGGACCGCAGTCCGTTAGCAATGTGGATGGAGGTCTGCCCCTGCGAGGAGCCTGGGCCGTAACAACCTGATCATCTGACATAACATGAGCTGGTTTAAGCCTATCGATACAGACAGTCTCAGTACGACCCCCTAAATCTAAAAGGAAGTGTTTTGGACCTGGTTGAAGAACCCGAAACGGTCCATCATACAAAGGCTGTAGTGGTGTCCTGTGTGCATTGTGTTTGACAAAAACAAATTTAGAGGACTCCAGACTCTTAGGTACAAATGACTGCGGTAAACAATGGTGTACCGGGCCGGGGACACGAACAGAGCCCTCCTGAGAGGAAAAATGGAGCAACGGTGGAGCGAACTGTGGTGAGGGTACCTCAGGTAAAAACTCACCGGGGACGCGCACAGGCTGACCGAAAACCAGTTCAGCCGGGGAAGAGCTCAGGTCCTCTTTGGTTGCGGTACGTAAACCCAACAAAACCCAGGGAAGACGGTCAATCCAGTTGTCACCGGTCAATGCAGCACGAAGTGCAGCTTTCAATGACCTGTGAAACCGTTCACACAAACCATTAGCTTGGGGGTTGTAAGCGGTGGTCCTGTGAACGTTAGTCCCCAGACCCTTGGCCATGGTAGACCAAAGCTCAGAAACAAACTGCGGGCCCCGGTCCGATGTAATGTCTGAAGGGGGGCCAAAACGCGCAACCCAGGTAGACAAAAATGCCCGGGCCACCACTGCAGATGTCGTGGATGTCAAAGGAACCACCTCAGGCCACCTGGTGGTCCGGTCTATCATAGTCAGCAGATGAGTAAAACCTTGTGATGGAGGCAGAGGGCCCACCAGGTCTACGTGCACATGATCAAACCGCCGACCTGGGATGGAGAAGGGTTCCAAAGGTGCTTTGGTGTGCCTGTTAACCTTAGCGCGCTGGCATGGGACACACGCTGCTGCCCACTCCTTAACTGCTTTACGCAGACCGGGCCAAACAAACTTTGAACTGACCAGTTTCACCGAGGCTCTAACACCTGGATGAGAAAGGGAATGTAAGGAGTCAAAAACGCGGCGTCGCCATGAAACTGGAACCAGGGGGCGGGGCCTGCCAGTAGAAACATCACAGAGCAGGAGGGGACCTCCGTCATTCACCTGCCGTTCCTCCAACTCGAGGCCCGTGGGCCCGGACTGGAGCTCGAGTATTTCTGCGTCGCTACGTTGGTCCGCAGCCATAGCAGAAAAATCGATGCCAACGTATACGGGAGAGATCAGCACCCGGGAGAGACAGTCGGCCACCACGTTGGATTTTCCAGCCACATGCTGAATGTCTGTAGTAAATTCAGACACCGCTGCGAGGTGGCGTTGCTGGCGAGCAGACCAGGGGTCAGAAATTTTTGACATCGCAAACACCAAGGGTTTGTGGTCAACATATGCAGTGAACCGGCGGCCCTCCAGGAAAAACCTGAAATGGCGTGTGGCCAGGTAAAGCGCCAGCAACTCTCTGTCAAAAACACTGTATTTCAGCTCATTGTCCCGCAGCGTACGGCTGAAAAATGCAAGCGGCTGCCAAACCCCGGAAACCTGCTGTTCTAACACAGCCCCCACCGCAACATCAGATGCGTCGGTTGTTAAAGCTATTTGCGCCGCTGGGGATGGATGGGCCAAAAGGGCAGCAGTGGCCAGTGCAGCTTTAGCATCACCAAATGCCTGTAGGCGTTCTGGTGTCCAGTCAACACTGTCGTTGGGCTTTTTCTTTTTCAGCGCTCCATAGAGCGGACGCAGCAGTTGTGCTGCCCTGGGGAGGAAACGGTTATAGAAGTTAACCATTCCCAAAAATTCTTGTAGCGCTTTAACAGACTGGGGCTGTGGGAAATCGGACACCGCCTGCACTTTGTTTGGTAACAGGACGGCACCACTTGCAGAAATGCGGTGGCCCAAAAAGTCAATGACTGGCAACCCAAACTGGCATTTCGCTGTATTTACAATCAGGCCATGTGCTGCCAGGCGCTGAAAAACCTCACGGAGGTGGGACATGTCAGGGCTGCCAACTTTTCAAAAAGCCAAAGAGTGNTACTTTTGATTGGTTTGTAATACTGTATTGAACTGTATGAAATGGTAAGTGTAATTACACATCCGCGCCAGTAGGGGCAGTGGCGCTGTTATTGTCAGACTGAGCGCACAGAATAGTTTTTTCACAGAGTAAGAAGCCACAGCAGCGCATGAGAAGTTTTAGAAAGTGCAGTGAAGATACAGCATGGAGAAATATTTAACAGGGATGAAAAGAAAGGCGAAGACAGACGAAGATAATAAGAAAGCATATTTAGCCTTGGCTTCACTGTGACGAAGGTGGGAGATGAGGAAAGACCGGTGTGTCTGTTATGTCTTAAAATATTAGCAGCGGACAGCATGAAGCCTAATAAATTAAGACGTCACTTAACCACATTACACCCCAATCACGCTGATAAGCAAAGTATTTTCAGCATAAATATTATTATATAAATAATCCAAAGAAGAAAAAAAAAAAATCAGTCAGACCAGGTTGGACTCGAACCTGCGTCATCTGCATGAAAGGCAACGGTCTTAACCATTGTCCCATCTGATATATGTAGAAGTCTGCAGGTCTACTCTATTTAAAGGAAACGCTCCTCCTGAATTATTATCGCATTTTAACTACATAAGTATCACGTTTTTACTACTTAGTATCACGTTTTTACTACATAATTATCACGTTTTTACTACATAGTATCACGTTTTCACTACATAGTATCACGTTTTTACTACTTAGTATCACGTTTTTACTACATAATTATCACGTTTTTACTACATAGTATCACGTTTTTACTACATAGTATCACGTTATTACTACTTAGTATCACGTTTTTACTACATAATTATCACGTTTTTACTACATAATTATCACGTTTTTACTACATAAGCTCCAAAAAAATATTTTCATGGTTGAATGCAATGCCCTTCCGTAGTTTTGCACCATAAACTGTTTTTAAAAGATCTATCAATATTTATCTTGGCTTGTCAGGGTGGGAATCCAGTTTAACATAATCAATTATTTAGTTTTTTAAAAAAATATGCAAAACTTGAAACCCAAACCATCCTGTCAATCCACAGCTGTGTGTGTCTGTGTTGGGTGTGTGTGTGTGTGAGAGTGAAAATCGACCTTATTTATACTTATTATTGTGGGTTAGTTTTGTGAGTTACTGTCATCTGTGATTTGTTGTTAACCATGTGTATATTTCTTTGCAGTTTGTCGACATGGAGATGAACATGTTCCTGGACTCGAGCAGACAAACCCGTTTCCCTGGTCCCTTGTTCCAGAGGAATGGTGACTCCTTGACATATTTTATTGATGAAAATTGAACTGTACAAGTCCAGTTACTGCAACAGGTAAGACAGCAATAGGAACAGCATTACATGTAGTACTTACTGTAAACAATGAACTTGTATGTGTATTAAAATTACTTCTGATTTCTGCATTTCAGAGGAGTCCAATGTGCAGAGCACAGAGGAGAGCAGACTGATGACCCGGCTGATAGATAAAATGTGAAACAAGAGATTACTGATTTTTATTTGTTGCACAAATGAATGTTCAGGAACATTTCATTGTTTAATTTGCACAAAACTGTCATTTTCTATTCGGTGCATTTTGCCAGCTGCTACTGGAACAGTGTCTTTGTGTCCAACATCACTAAGTAAGATTTTTGTGAAGTTAGTTATTTTGATTTAGTTTTAGCTGGTAGCTCATTTTACTGAGACCTCAAATTGTACCTGTGCCTTGTTGTCATACGTTATTAAAAACAATTTGAAATAACAAATGCACAAATTCTTGTCTTACTTCACAATAAGTGTGGTTTTTCAGTAGAATAAAGGAAAGCAGGTAATGAAAAGAAACTACTTAGAATGAAAGTAAATTCAGTGTAAAAGAGGAACACCTCTGGTATTCAAACACGACAATTTGTCATGATGCACTGCAGTTTTTCATCAATATTTTTGGAAACCGATGTACTTGCAGAGAAACTAGTGCTCTCATGTTCTCATCGGGCAGTTTTAAAATTACTACATAGAAATGCTTTATTTAAGCACTGACTTTTAAGCAGGTGTTATTGTTGTGGGAAACTAAGTTTTGCAGCTGGTTTTTGAAGCTGTAAAATGTGTTTACCTATACCAGCTTATGTTTTTGGCGTGGTTTATCCACACAGATATAAATGACAGCGAGAGAGTGGCATGTCAGATAAACACATTTAATCAAAACAGCACTAACACTAGAACATTTTTTGACAAGTTATGACAAGCTAATACAAGTACAGCATCCACACATCACAGTAACGAGTAATTTAGTCATTTTCATCCTGCCTTGGACAGCCGTTTGGGTGATCCTGACACACTGGTGAAGCCCCAATGCAGAGGTTATGCAGAAGGCAGGCTGCCATGATGACAATCATCACCACAGCATCAATTCGTTAGGCCAGGGGATGAAGGTGTGTCCCATTGTGCAAAATGGCCTTCAGTACTTCCATGATGATCCTGTGTGCTGAGGACTGCGAGACATCAAATTTGTCAGACATCTCCCTGAAGCTGTTCTGGTTGGCCATGTACCACAGGAACATCAGGACCTTCTTTTCTACAGGGACTGGTGCTGCACCTTGACAGTGCTCCTTCCTTATGCCTTTCTCCTGCAGCTGCATCATTACAGATGTGAACTGGGTCTTGTTGACTCTGAAATGACGCACAAACGTGTTGTCATCCATGTTCAGCATCACCTCCCATAGTCTTCATGATTATTCCATGTGTCCGTAGGTTTGTGTGTATCAGCAGCATCCTAAAATACAAAGAAATTAAATTGTTTTGTTACTATGGACCATATGAGTCTGAAATAAAGTTTTGATTGATTGAAGTTTAATAACAATTTTAACAATAAACCGTAAAAACGTCTGCTAATGGTTTGAGGTAGTAAAAAGAAAAGAAAAACAATGTTCAGCACTTTCTGACTTTATTTATCTAATGATAACTTCTGTACTGCTGCTATAATCCTAAAAGAGATCGAATTAAAACTATAAAGTAGATGTAAGAGCCTCAAGACCATAATTAACAAAAATAAGCTTATTTATAAATAAATAAAAACTACTGGTTAAAACAACATACCTGGTTAACATTTCAAGAGCCTCAGAATTGCTTTTAAACTTCGCTGCTGGTCTGGAAACCTTTTTATAATCCAACAAAGCAAGAACAACAACAGCTTTGTAGCGGGCGTCCATCTTGTTTTCGTCATCGTGCCGACAAGCTAACTGGAACGCATTTAACTCGGTGATGACGTCATTCCAGGTTGGTAATTTCGACCTCCGAGGCAACTGGAACGCAGCATAGAGCAGTGTTAGCGCGGGCTAGCTAGCTAGCTAACCCGCGCTAACACTGGACTGTTGTGATGGTATGCTAAATGAGGTGGTTGGAAAAAAAAAGAGCTGGAGTTTAATGTTTTTGTCTGCTCTGTTAGGCCATGAAGAGTCCTAAACTCTTAGAGAGGTGCTCAAAAGGAGAGAGAGAGTATTTGTATAAAAAAGAATTTATTATGACAGGCATAATGATTAATCAGCGTACAGACATAAAATACATTTATATGCATACAGTGGCCTCTCTTCTGACTAAGATATGGTGTTCTGGTGTGCGTTATCTCTGTAGATGGATGTGCGAGCAGAGTCTTAAATCAGTAAAACTGTTTTCTAGATGTGAACTCTAAGTGTATTAGCCTTTAAGTAATAATGTAGTCTATCATAGTAGTATATATATTATGTGTGATGTGTTCTGGTTATCGAGCACAATGTATTGTTGTCTGTGGACCAGCGGCAGTAACTATGTTACCTGCACTGGATGAAGAGAAACTACTTGATTAAGTTATGATTATATGAAAAATGGGCTCCTAAGCTAACTAAACTAGTAAACCATGTAATTCGTGTTTGTCTAAAGTCCAGAGAGAATAGTTTAATCAAACAGTAACATTTCCTGAGCATATAAAATCAGTAAACGGTGTATAAAACAGTGTCATAACTCTTCAGCCACTAAGCCTAAAATGTCTCAGAAATATGTTTAACATTAAACGATAAAACTTAATTATCCCCTATACATGTACTGCCCATCATTAATGACTTTTTTTAATCATGTGCTTAAAAAAAACATTTCCCCCTCTTATATCTGTCAGCATTGGCTGTGGTCACACAAAGATAAATGTTAATGTTACATGAACTAAGCAGAGGGGTATTAATCTACTGCTGATGGAGAATGTGCAGAGGCCCCAAACACACCTGCTTCATGGGTATTTGTCTAAACAAGAATGTTCAATGTCTCTGTTGGTGAATGTGGTATATTGACATACTTTCCATCCACAAACTTTTAAAATAAGGTTGAGATTTCACATTCCTCTCCTTGCTCTTTTCCACAGATTTGGAAAAACACGATCCAAGTCGCCTTCAGTGGTGAGTTGTCTCCAAACCTAACCCAGCCATCCATGGACACCGGCTACCAAAAGATGCCAGAACCCTGTTAGGAAATCCCAGTGAAATAGACGTCACAGATCTATGTGGTGGCCAGTTCCTCTACTTTTTCATTCATTCAACCTTTATTTAGTCAGGTAAATCTCATTGAGCCTCGAGGGCTCATTTACAAAAGCGACCTGCTACAAACTAAAGAATGATGAACAGCAATGGTAGAATTTCCTTAAACAACAAACAACAGAAAAAAGAAAAAAAAATGTAGGAGAGAAATAGAAAGTGAAATGCAAAGTATCAAAACTTTGGTGTGGAGACAGGACTTCTGAAAATGTGCTCACAGTATCCCAATTTTTTTTCAACAGAAAATGAGATACAGCTAAATTTCAATGTAGATGGTGTACCATTATTTAAATCATCAAATGTACAAATTTTGCCCATTCTCTGCAGTGTGAAAAAGTTAGAGCCGTTTATTGTTGCATTAATTTGTGGAACTGCAAAGCCAAACAGTGAGCCAAAGCCAGGCAGCATCAGGCCTCAGAGTAAAAAACCTTGGCCTTATCGGAAAAGCAAGACAAAACCGAGCCTAAGCTGTCCCAGGCTCTCTCAGAGCTGCAAACTCAAGAACTCCCAGAAAACCTCTTCTGCAATAATGATGAATCAACCTGAAGGTGGTACCGTTTGCATCAGACATTAGAACGTAACCAACTTTGTTATGCACACGGAAAGGCCTCGTATGATAAGACACACCAATTCTCTGTTTTAACGTTATGGCTGCAATGATCAAAAAGTATGAAATACAAAACTGCATCTGACAATCGGTCACAAAATTTCCTTCACAGGTATAGTTTGTTCAAAATATGACTACTGTCTTACAGCATGTATATTTTTTTATTTATTTTAGGTCAAAAAGCTACCAAGAAGTCTAGAAATGTTTTTCCTTGTGAGGGTATGTTAAAAAAATTTTCACCACTGATTAATTTGGGGGTATACCACATCAAAAGAGGATAGTTATACCTTGGTGGTGGGTCATGTCACACAAGGTGGGCTGACAATTCTAGAATCATTGGAGGTATGCAATTGTTCTTACTGCAAACGCACAGCTAAGTCACTTACACTTTTTGTTACATATTTCACAATAAAAATAAGCCACATCCTGCACATAATAAGCTAATCCATGTAACTTTTATTTCTTTTTTTAAGAACAAATCTATGTAGTATTTCAATCACCACCATATCAGTAACAGGCTAATTACTTACTATAGATGTAAAATCACTTTTATTTTAATTTATTTTTTACTGTTGACTGTTTTATTATAGATGACTTTGCTCTTCCAACTCCTCCTAAAAGGATGAATGCACAGTCAGGTAAATATTGCACAACTATCATCTTGGGGTACTTGGAAACCTTGTGTAAAGTAATTTACATTTTTGACATATTAACACTTATGTTTAAACCCTCTAAAATGCAGAAAGAACCCCGATGGACATCCCTTCAAGCACTCAATCTCAAATCTTGGGATGCAATGGTAGCAGGAGTCCCTCTGAGTCTCTTTCTAATGATCAAAGGTATTTAATTTAAATATGATCAAAATTAGAGATGTAACAATTCATCTAACTCACGATGCGATGTGTACCAATTTTGCTGTTGCATGCTTTAAACAGATCAGTCAGACCTGGCCAAGACAGTCCCTTTCTCAGAGGCGGCGTTGGAGGTCGAGGTCTTCCTCTCGTGGACAAAGGTAAATTGTTATCAAAAGTATAATATTGATAACCTGGATTATTCTGATAATTCAAACATTTCCAGAAATGTAGATTAATTTATCTTTTTAATTACAATAATGCATTATTATTTGAATGTTAATGAGAAATTGGTGTTATTATTTTTTAAAGAATAAACCTAACATAGTACAGGTAGTCCCCGATTTACGAGCGCTCTGATCTGCGAGGTTCCAGACTTACGAGCTGCACATTTTTGGAAAAAACGAAAAAAATACTGAGTTTTCATGTGTTTTTTCACTTCAGTTAGCAAGTTAAGCATATAAACACACGTTTCCGATCATTTTTATGCACTCAAAAGTAGTTTTTAGATGAAAATAGAGTGTTTTTAGGTGCGCTAGCGAAAACCGTTCCAATTTACGAGCGGATTTCCGGATTTACGAGCGAAATGGCGGCCGTTCCAAATTACGAGATTTCCGGTTTACGAGCGCCTCGTTGTGACGGATCTCGCTCGTAAATCGGGGACTACCTGTATTTGGATATTAAAGTTTTCAAGGTGGAAAGAAACAAAATCTTTGCAGGTTGCTAGAAATATCTTACTCAAAATCATTTTTTTAATTGATACATTTTTTCCCATGGTTCTACACTAACTTCTTGCACTGATTGCACTGGTGTTTCTAAACTTTTTTTTGGTTCACCAGCACAGTTAGTGCACCCAAATTTTCAACCGCGTCATATTTAACATGATAGTTTTACAGGTTCTCTATTTTATTTATTTATCTGGCTTATATTCCACAATCTTAAAATATGATTCATCATGCCAACAGAAATATGTCTTTGTGTTTCAGGAAAAACAGGACCTCAAAGCCCCCAGGAAAACTCTCCCTCTCCTGTCCAATTCTGATTGTGTGTTCGTCCAACTGCCTGCTCACGGTAGGAGATGTGCCTATCACAACATTTCCCAAAGACATTTTATGTTTAAACATTTGAAGTTGTAGTGGCTCCCTCGTTTTTCATGGTGCCCAGTAGTATACTCTCCATTTTTCATAGCAAAAATTGTTTTTATTTTGTTGAAGGTGTTTTATATTATTTTAAAAATATAATCAAGTGTTAACTACAGTTGTAATTGGGAGTAGTAGTTGTTGCATTGCTGCTGAAACCATTGTGATAAAATAAATGTGTTGAAGTTAAAGAATACCTTTCATTTTTTGTCATTACAGAAAATGTTTGAAGGTTTTGACAAGACATGTATTATTACGTTTGTTGGTTAAATTTGATAACGGGTTGGAGAAACATTTGAAACATCTGTAGAACTAAAAATGAGTAAAAGTTTTAGGGATGTATACTAATTTTAAGCATCACACGCTCAATTGTAGTAAAATATTGCTAAGAATGAGATTTTTTGCAGCTAGGTTTAAGATTGTTTATCTTGTAAAAAGATAAAATGTCTTATTTTTAGAAATCGTGTCAAGACAATTTTCACTTGTTGGAAGATCTTTTTGCTTATTTCAGTCAAAAAAATCTAATTTTAAGTTGTTTTAAACTTGTTTTCAGAGTAGACTTTTCTCCAGTGTACTACTTTTGAGCATCAGAATCTTATTATAAGACAAGAAAAGCTCACAATTGTAGTAAAATATTGCTCAAAACTAGATTTTTGTAGCTAGTTTCAAGATTCCGCATATCTTGTTTTCACTTGTTACCAGATCTTTTTGCTTATTTCAATCCAAAAAAACCTAATTTTAAGTTGTTTTAAACTTGTTTTCAGAGTAGACTTTTCTCCAGTGTACTACTTTTGAGCATCAGAATCTTATTATAAGACAAGAAAAGCTCACAATTGTAGTAAAATATTGCTCAAAACTAGATTTTTGTAGCTAGTTTCAAGATTCCGCATATCTTGTTTTCACTTGTTACCAGATCTTTTTGCTTATTTCAATCCAAAAAAAACCTAATTTTAAGTTGTTTTAAACTTGTTTTCAGAGTAGACTTTTCTCCAGTGTACTACTTTTGAGCATCAGAATCTTATTATAAGACAAGAAAAGCTCACAATTGTAGTAAAATATTGCTCAAAACTAGATTTTTGTAGCTAGTTTCAAGATTCCGCATATCTTGTTTGACTTGAACAAAATGTCTTATTTTAAGAATCTTGTCAAGTGAATTTTCACTTGTTCCATTGGCAGATTTTTTTGCTTATTTCAAGCAAAAAAATCTTATGTTACATTTTTTTTTTCTTATTTTTAGAGGGGCATTTTTTCCA
>JBBPBX010022683.1:0-18651 GCA_038048925.1 Garcialebias charrua
TTATTTGTACGTTTTTTTTATGTAAAGTATCTGTATACATTAATTTTTAGCATTTTTAGAGAGACACTTTCTAGAGAGACACGAACAGCCGGAAACAAATTCCTTGTGTGTGTCAACATACTTGGCCAATAAACCTGATTCTGATTCTGATTCTGATTAAAGTGTTGGTTTACCTGGATGATTTGATAGTTTTTGGAAGGACTCTGGAGGAGCACGAGGAACGGCTTCTACAGGTTCTAGACAGGCTTAGAGAGGTTGGGCTGAAGCTGTCCTTGGACAAGTGCCAGTTCTGCCAACCAAAAGTGAAGTATGTGGGACACATAGTATCGGCGGAGGGTGTAGCCACCGATCCTGAGAAAGTAAAGGCCGTAGCTAATTGGCCGCGGCCTACTGACCTGAAGTCCCTGAGGTCTTTCCTCGGGTTCTGTGGGTACTACCGCCGATTTGTCGCAAACTACTCCAGAATCATCAGACCCCTTACAGATCTCACAAAAGGGTATGGCCCAACTCAGAAGGGGAAGGGTAGGTCGAGAGAGGAGGCAAAAGGCTTCTTCAAAGAGGGCGAGCCATTTGGAGAACGGTGGAGCCATGCATGTACTGATGCTTTTCATCGCATCATAGGTTGCCTCACCAGCGCTCCTGTTCTCGCCTTCGCAGACCCTAACAAGCCGTATATATTGCATACGGACGCCAGCTTGAAGGGGCTGGGTGCAATATTATATCAAGAACACCCAGAGGGGCTCCGACCAGTGGCATTCGCAAGCCGTAGGGTAAGCGCTGCTGAGCAGCGTTATCCTGTGCACCAGCTAGAGTTTCTGGCTCTTAAATGGGCGATTGTGGACAAATTCCACGATTACTTGTATGGGGCCAAATTCACAGTGAGGACAGATAACAATCCCCTGACCTATGTGCTGACCACAGCAAAACTTAACGCCACAGGGCATCGTTGGCTAGCTGCATTAGCAACTTATGATTTTGACATCCAGTACCGGCCAGGTAGGACAAACACTGACGCAGATGTGTTGTCGAGGACCTTTGGGGCTGAAGGGGCGGGATGGGAGCATATATCTCCCATGGGTGTACGTTCCATCTGCATGGTTACAGTGGTCACCAAGCAGTCGGAAATGCCACCTAGGTATGTAGATCAGTTGGGTGCCTCTTCTCAGTGTATTCCTGACGTGTTCGCTTTCCCTACTCACCTGGATTTGGGTTCCTTAAAACAGTTATCTAGGGCTGAGATAGAGGAGGAACAGAGGAGGGATGAGGTCATTGGTAGGGTAAGGACAGCTGTGCAGCAAGGGTCGTGGACGGACGACAAAGAAGTGAGCCCAGAGTTCAGGCTGTTCAAGAGGGAGAAAGACCGCCTTGTAATGGTGGATGGTCTGCTACATAGGAGGACCCAGAGACAATCAGGGGAACATGGGACGCAGTTAGTCCTCCCAGCTGAGTTAAGAGAGACAGTTCTACGATCCCTTCATGATGACATGGGTCACCTAGGAGTGGAGCGACTGACAGATCTACTGAAGAAGCGCTTCTATTGGCCCAGGATGGCTTCGGACGCGGAGATGTACATCAAAGATTGTGGAGAATGCACTCTCAGGAAAACTCCAAGTAAGAGGATGGCTCCTTTGCACCAGATCACGAGCCGGGGGCCTATGGATTTGGTGTGCATCGACTTCCTCTCCATGGAGCCAGACTCTCGAGGAATCAGTAATGTGCTGGTCATTACTGATCATTTTACTCGTTATGCACAGGCCGTTCCTACACGGAACCAAAAGGCACTCACTGTCGCAAAAGCCTTGGTAGAGACTTATTTCGTGCACTATGGTCTGCCGGCCAGGATACATTCCGACCAAGGGAGAGATTTCGAAAGTCAACTGATTCGGGAACTGTTGAGGATGTTGGGGGTGCGGAAATCTCGGACCACTCCTTATCATCCACAAGGGGACCCCCAACCTGAAAGATTCAATCGGACATTGTTATCCATGTTGGCTACCTTGGGTAGTGAAAAGAAGGGGTCCTGGAGTCGTCATGTCCCGTATGTCGTCCATGCCTACAACAGTACTAGGTGTGATGCCACTGGATACTCACCTTATTTGCTGATGTTTGGACGGGAAGCTAGGTTGCCTGTTGACCTGTGTTTCGGCACATCGCCAGATGAGACGGGAGAAAACAACTATTCCCAATACGTCGACAGCCTAAAGAAAGATCTACAGAATGCTTATGACCTTGCCGGCAAGACTGCTGATAAAGCACATGAAAGGAATAAGCGAGCTTATGACCAACAAGTGTGCTTCCAGGCAATTAACCTTGGTGACAGGGTTCTTCTAAAAAACTTGGGACTGAAAGGGAAGAGAAAGCTAGAGAACCGGTGGAGTCCAAACCCTTATGTTGTGGTGGGAAAGTTGCCGGACCTCCCAGTCTACCGAGTGAAGCCAGAGAGAGGAAGTGGGGGTGTAAAAACTATACACCGCAATCACATTCTCCCTATCAGAAACTCTATGAGGTTGCCACAGGACCAAGAGCAAGAGAGAACACCTGCAAAGCCAAGAACACGACTCCAAGTAAAAGACACAAAGCGTCAATACAGTGGCGTAGCACCTACCATGGATCTGGACTTTTCTGATTCATGTTCTGAGTGGGAGTATGAAGCTGTTCGGGAATATTATGGTGAAGGTCAACCAAAGGACTTACCCACCCTGGGTGGTGTAGAACCCGAAGACGGGTCTAAGGAGGCTGATGAGAGAACGGATCAAGACCCATCTGCAGAGGTCATACCTTTCTCTGAGGACGAGAGTGCAAAGGAAACAGAGACTGATACTGAAGAGGAGACAGAGCTCTTAGCTGGAGAGAACCAAGTGGGAACTCAAGATGGGAACCTCAATGGTGCCCCATTGACTGTCTCTCTGGACTCTGACTCCGACCTAGGTTTAGAAGATGATGAGGTATCCTGTAGTGAGTCTAACCCCCAGCTCAGATCTCTTAAAAAGACGCCTGTGACCCTTAGAACTAGGCCCAGATCAGAGAGACAACGTAAACCAGTTATTCGTCTGACTTATGATGAGCCAGGGAAATCTAGGGACCAGCCTATTACCATCGTGCATAAAGGGGTCATTATTAAGTTAGGGTGTAGGTCTTAGCCTTATAGACCCTAAACTGTAGGTGTAGATGTCTCATGAGGACATGCAGACAGTTAGGAGGGGGAGGGTGTAACCCTGTGGTTTGAGTTCATATTTATTTTATTTAGTAGTGAATGAATGGATAAGTAAATGGTGTTTAATGTTTGTTTTATGGAACATGTAAACATACTGCGTTTGGAGTTTAATGTACTTTTAATACTGTTTGTTTTAATAACTGTTTGTAAAAGTAGTTTGGGATTTTATTTTGGAGGTGTGGGAGGGGCTTGTGCCAGCAGGTAGAGGAGAACGGGAGAGGATAAAAAGAGGAGCGCGAAGGTGGACGCTATTGTTTTTCCCATCGAAAGTGAATGGACTGTCGTTGTGGAGACACTTGGCTGAACTGTTGTCCGTGCCGTTGAAGGGGGAGAGAAGGACTCCGGCCGATCTGTGGAGGTTGGAGCTGCGTGGGTGAACAACCCCGCAGAGAACTTTCCGTGACGCCGCTAGTTGAGTGGCTATCGCTAACAGGACTCACCAACGGCTTTGTCGGACGGTTGGCGGTTGGCCAGCAGAGAACAGTTCGTGACGCCACTAGCTCAGTGGCTATCGCTGCGGGACTTGTTGGACGGTTGGCGGCTTGCCAGCAGAGACAGCCGCCGAGGACTGGGTGAGCAACCCCGCAGAGAACTGTCCGTTACTCCGCCAGTTGAGGGGCTATCGCTAACGTGACTCACCAACGGTTGGCGGCTTGCCAGCAGAGAGAGAGAGACGCGAGGACGGGGGCACGGATTCTTCAACCCTGCTGAGGACATCGGACGGAAGCAGACGGACTACGGCGAGACTGACCTCCAGGAGACGGAGGTTTTCAGGTGATCGGGGACATGGTTGAAGGGGAATGTTAGCGCAAGTGCACCAACATCAGGCCTGCAACGACCCGAACTATATTTTTTTGTTAGTAGCCGGCATTAAGTTTCCTTTCTTTATTTAAAAGGGGTTAAAAAGTATCATTTCATTTAATTATAAAACAAAAAGAGTGGTCTGTTGTTTATTTAATTGTTTATTAAACGGTTCATGTGTTTAAAGCATATGTTTATTCTTCTGTGTTATACTGGTTGCTTAAGGGATATAAATTCAGAGTTTACAGGTAGAGATACCAACTGATATTAAATAACTCAGGTTAGCCACCCTCATTAATGCCAAAGACGCTAGGGGGCGCTACACAAAAATAGGCTTTGTGATTGTTTTACACGCATTCCCCCAAACATCAATACAATATATTAAGTGTGGAACAATGATTGTGTTATACAACAAATACAGAGCTTTATCATTCAATAGGTCTCTGACTTTGTACAGTACTGCAATCGATTTAGCTATTTTTATTCTTACAGAATTTATGTGTTGTTTCCATGTCAGTTTGTCATCAATGATAACACCCAAAAACTTCACCTCACTCACTCTACAAATCTCAACACCCTCAATTTTGAGTGGAACATCAACAGTTTTCTTTTTATTACTGAATATCATGTAATTAGTTTTTTCTAGATTTAATGATAATTTATTTATTTTAAACCAAGTTTGTATCTTGACAAATTTTATCTTTATCAATTCCAATATTTGTTCTATATCTTCACCTAAACAGAAAAATGTGGTATCATCAGCAAAACGTACACATTTAAAGCTTCAGTATGTAGCTTTTTTTATAAACATATTTCTTCACTCTGTCACTACCTCCTCACAGACTGATGTTAGCCAGGTAATCTCTGAAAAAAAATTAAAAAAAATATTGTCCCCTTGCTTCTCCAGGTGGTAAATAAGCATTTCTAAAAAGAAAAGGTGACACGCCATTTTCCAGCCAATAAAAACAGAGTTTTTAATCAGCCAATAAAGAGCTGCGTTCCAGTTGTCCTCAACAGAGCTTCTCACGCCCCAACCCACGCCCCCACCTGTCCCAGCCCCAGCGCCGCGCACATTCTCGTTCAAAGGATTGGAAAGCGATGCAGAACTGTTTTGTATGTCACACAAATTATTAAATTCCCCTTCTTAATCCCTGATCAGGACTTTTTTTTTTTTTTCAAAAGTCAAATAATCGCTTCATCCACCGCTCTGTACCGCTTCCTCTGCCGACTGCGATGAATGAGGAAGTGAAATTGTCACGAGTGAATAAAAGTAGGGTTCAACGTGGCTGCCAGAGGCTCTGAAGATTTCCTGGTGTTCTGGACTAGCGCCCCATGGTTTTATTTTTTATTTTTTAGAAGGTTTTAGTAACATATAAACACAGAATATCGCAGCGTCTCCAAGAGACTGCAGCTGGGGGCGGAGCAGATCTCAAGTTCAGCGGAGAACGGACTGTAGCTCCCCCCTCAGAGCTCTGAGGGGAGGGAGCAGAATGCTTTTCCTTGTTGAAAATTTTTCTAAGTGTTTTGGTCATACAGAAATCGCAGATAGTACCTTTAAGGAGTCCTGACACATTTACCAAGTCATTCACATATAAAATAAATAGCTTTGGTCCAAGTACAGAGCCTTGGGGAACTCCACATGTGATATTACAGAGGTCAGATCTTACATCATTTATTTGTACAAATTGTTTCCTATCTTTCAAGTAGCTAGATACCCACTGTAATGCTGGTCCTCTAATACCATATTTGTTCAGTTTTTCAAGGAGAATGGTGTGATCAATAGTATCGAATGCTTTTTTTAAATCAACAAAAATACTGATACAATATTGTTTTTGATCGACAGCAGTAGTTATTTGTTCCATTAATTCCATGAGAGCCATTGATGTAGAGTTTTTTGCTCTAAACCCATACTGACTGTTGCTTAGAATATTTTGTTTATCTATAAATTGATCTAGTCTGTTTACAAATAGTTTTTCAAGAATTTTTGAAAACTGTGGTAACAAGGATATAGGTCTATAATTGTTGAACACACATTTATCACCATTTTTAAAAAGAGGAACTACCTTAGCTACTTTCATATTATCTGGAAATATTCCTGTTGAAAATGATAAATTACATATGTATGTAAACGGCTCAATAACATGGCTCATTATGTCCTTTACAAACATCATATCCATGTCCACCCAGTCCCTTGATCTCTTGTCTGTAAGATTTTTTACTACATTCATTATTTCCTCTTTGTTAGTTCCATTTAGAAAAATACTATTTGCACAACCTTTAATTGAATGGATCACATTATTATCTGCTTTTGGTATTTTAGCTGCAAGGCTTGATCCAACATTCACAAAATATTGATTAAATCCATTTACAATTTCATTTTCATCATGAATTTCATCGTTGTCTTTTACAAAGTATTTTGAAATACCAGTTTTTGTTTTATGATTCTTCAGGACACTATTCATTACTCGCCATGTTGCTTTCATATCACCATTACTTTTATCTAATAATTTACTATAATATTCTTTCTTATGTTTCCTTATAATCCCTACTAATTTATTTTTATACTTTTTATATTTTTCTTCAGCGCTCTGACTTCGCAATTTCAAGAAACATGAATACAAATAATTCTTTTTTTACAAGCATTTCTCAACCCTTTTGTCATCCATGGTTGATCAACCGTATTTCTCTTTGTATGATTTGTTTGCACACAATTCTTTTCATACAGAGCCTCCAAGATATTCATAAACTCATCATATGCTCTGTTCGCATCATCAACATACACATCACTCCAGTCTTGTTTATCCAGATCCTCTTTCAATTTTACCAAAACTCTTTTTGACGTGTGTAGGGATACAGCACTCTCATGTCCGTATGGGATGTGGGCCTCTCCACATCTCTCTGAAACTCTGTGTTAGACTTTCTTGAAGCTCTCAAGGACACTATTTTTGTTACAATTATTTTGAATTAATGGACACCAATTAATCAGATTGAACTTTCTCTTTAATGTGTGTTAATTCAGAATTGATCAACAGTATATTTTTGTCATTTAATGATGATTTTATAGCCTGGTTTAAACCAGACCCTTGTCCTTCACTTCGCTTTGGACTAGGGTCTGGCATTCCTCCCATTGAAAACGATTTCTCCTGGAGATTTTTGAATGGACCAATCAGAGAACAGAAGGCGGAGTTTTGTTAGTTTAGCCTGGCGAGGTCCAGGCTATCAGATAAATTGCTCAGAAACCACTCGGTGGATATTTTTTCTGCTACCAGTGTGTAATTATATGTCTTTAATTTACTGACTGTTGGCCTGGATGAAACATTTGAGATAAAATTCGATTTTTTATCATTTATTTTCGTAGCGCACCCGAGGCTGTTTGGAAAATGTCAAACCGAAACTATTTAAATCCAGCAGATTTGACCATTTCGTGAATTGATTTAGGAACTGTTAAGCTCAGGAACACTTCTGATATAACGTCAGCTAAGAAATATATTTTTTCTCAGCAGAGAAATAATAGTTTTTTACCTTGTTTTGATGAAAATTCCTTCGTGGCGGCAGCCATTTTGACTGACGACGTCAGTCGACGTCGTTCAAAACTCCGCCTTCTGTTCTCTGATTGCTCAGGAACACTTCTGATATAACGTCAGCTAAGAAATATATTTTTTTCAGCAGAGAAATAATAGTTTTTTACCTTGTTTTGATGAAAATTCCTTCGTGGCGGCAGCCATTTTGAATGACGACGTCAGTCGACGTCGTTCAAAACTCCGCCTTCTGCTCTCTGATTGGTCCGGTCAAAAATCGGCCGGAGAAATCGTTGTCTATGGGAGGAATCCCAGACTGTGCAGTGAAGGGAAATGAGAATTGAGCGGAGCTGTGCAGGAAGGCGAGGGTCAGGCTAATGATTTTACTAAGCTGGTATATTTTAAATATGCCAAAGTTAAGAGAACATCTCAGAATGATCTTGCTCTAAACTGTCTGCTCTGTGCAGAATAACTGTCTTAAAGTTGACTGAACAATCCGTCGTATTTGTTTGAAGTGTTTTTGGAACGAAGGAAAAGTTCTAGACATAATTTGCTTTCTGTCTCCCGTCCTTTCTAAAAACAATGAATCTGTTCTCAAAACAAATTACATGGCTTGTTCACATGCACCTGCATCTTCTGACGCATGTTTCTCTATGTACTGTCTACCCTATCATCTGTCACTCAAGCTCACTGACTTGCAAAGTCACACCCTCTCTAGTGTTAAGACAACCAATCAGCAGGAAGTATGTGACTAAGTCACACCCCCTTCTTAAAGGGACACTTCCTGTTGATTCTAGAGTGCAAAGGGAACCACGAGCTCAACCACAGTGAGTTCTCTGGGAGAATGAAAGATGCATAGACGTCTTTCTCCAAGCTGTTGTACGTCCGGCCATCAGTCAAAGGCCCACGTCTTCAGCGAGGCTTAAACAGCACGTCAGCTGTTAGCCATCTGAGGGTCATTGCTCCAAGCTGTGAACACTTTTCCTGGAAGTTATCTTGAAACCAAACCGGAGCTGATAACATTACTCTGGGAGGCTGAAGCAGACCTCACGAGACCGTGGCAAGATGAAAATGTGTCGCCTGTAAAACGCAGCAAGGCATGCGCGTCTGGCTTGACTAATTTACTGGAGTCGAGATAAGAAAATCTTCACAAAGGTAAACGTCGTTTCATCACGGTACGGATGTCCAGCCGAAACCGAACAGAGGATGAGCCACTCTGGTTAAACATCTCAAGATAAGATTCAACCATTTCCTTTCTTTAATCTTCCTCCTTAACTCCTTATGTTTATTTCTAAATGTAAACTGTAAGTTTGTGCCACAGAAATAAGTTAATATAAGACCCATTAACTTGTGTTCTGTTGTCTTATGTTTTAATCTGCTGAAAAGTTAGTTATAAGTTGTGATCGATCAATCTATGTAAATATGTTGTGATTGTAATTTGATGATTTTGTTATTAAATGACTCTGCCTTTGGTAGGTCAACATAATAACGTTTCCTGTCAAGTTACATTACATTCACTGAGCCACAGATTTATTGATTTAATCTGAAAAAGTTGAGAACCCGTATAACTGATGATAAATTTGTGTCAGTCTAAACCTGCTCAAATCTATCATCTAAATTATAGATAAGTCAGCAAACTGACGTATTTATCTATATTATTACACGTGTTTATGATCTTTTCTTCGTTGTAACTGCTTTTGTGATGTTTTGATCATTTTTATAGATTGTGAAAACTGGTAAATGATCACTTAAGTTGGTCGTTAAGATACCACCTATCACGTCCCCATTTGTTATATTTGTGAAAATATTATCAATTATTGTGGCACTATGAGTTGTAATTCTTGTTGGCTTTGATATCAATGGATACATATTTAAACTGTACATTGAGTTTATAAATGTGCTTATGTTATTTGAATCTGTTTTATTTCCCATATCAATGTTAAAGTCTCCACACAAAAAAAACATTTTTATTAAAACTCTTCTCCATTAGCTCCAAGATTTTATCCGTGAATATTTCTATATTTGCTCCTGGTGATCTATATACACAACTTATTATTATGTTTTTATCGTTTTTGTTTATTATTTCTATTGTTATCATTTCCATAATATTATCAACTATTATTGACATTTCACTATTTAATTTACATTTTATTTCATTATTGACAAATAGAGCGACTCCACCACCTCTTTTATTATTTCTGTTCATATGATATAATTCATACCCCTCGATGTGAATATTACTTGTGTTATCATCATTGAGCCATGTCTCTGACAGCGCTATTATCGTAAAAGTTCTATTTAACTGTTTTAAGTAATCTGTTATTTTGGATATGTTTGCATTTATACTTCTGCTATTAAAGTGAATAATAGAGAGAACTCCATTTGATATATTGATGTCATTAAACTGCTCTTCATTATAATATTCGCTATCTTTTATTACAGGAAAAAAATTGCATCAATCACATTTTCAACATTATATATTTTAGGTTCTGAGTCTTCGTATGTTGTCATGTTCTAATGTATTTGTTCATTTCACTGTATATTTTATCCATTTTGAGTGTGAGTTGTTTCATTGATTTGTAATTTTTCATTTCCTGAATTCATCCAGATCCTTCAGCTCTTTTATCATTTTAGGCTGAGACTCTTCCTTTGTTTTGATAAAGATGTATCCATTTCTTGTCCATGTTGATGCTATTTTGTTCTGTTTTTTTAACAACCTTGCTTGATGTGCAATGTTTCCATTTTTTTTGTTAGATGTTCATTTATGTAAACGTTTGTTCCCCGCAGATTTTTTTTTGCTTGCATAACATAGTTTTTTATATTCCTGCTAATGAACTTGACGACTACTGACGGCCCAAATTTTTGTGATTTACTGGGCAGGGTGTGACAGAACGAAATGTCCCCATAGCCTATGTCAATGTTCATGTCCTGAAAAAAAGTAACTACACAATCCTCCAGAGTCTCTAGTTCTTCCTGAGGTGCATTTAAAGTTTGGTCATTGTTAGTAGGAGCTCTTTTATATGTCTGACACTTACTAACATCAAGTCCTGAGATCACCAAGTTGTCTTGCTTTGTGTATTGTTCTAAGTCATCTATTTTTTGTTCCAGTTCAGCAATTTTATTGTTTTTGCTAACTATCAGTTCTTTCAGTTGTCTTATTTCATTAACCAGACCGGCATGGGAATCCATTTTTGCTGATAATTTTTCTATTTGTTCACCCATAAAGTTGAGTGAATTTTTAAAGTCTTGCATTTCTGTTTTAAAGTCTTGCATTTCTGTTGAGTGGTTTCCCTTCGAGTCTGGTGACTTTGGTCCTTTACCTCTCGTCATACTTACAGAGTTTGTAATCTAATGGTAGCCGGTCTCTAGTTTGTTTGCTGAACCACGTGGCACTTCCACGAGGCTCACAGGCCTAACAATGGTGGCTGTGGCCCAGCAGTGCAGCACCCAGATCAGCAGTTACCATATTTTTCAGAGTATAGGTTGCACCTTTTTATCATTTTTTCATGGCCTGCGACCTATACTCAGGTGCGACCTATATATGGCTTTTTATCACTTTCGGCAAAACAAATTTTTAAATCCAGCTCATTTCACAATTACGTTCATTTATTAAGGAAAAGTTCAGCTCAGACACATATTTGCTATAATTTTTATCAAACAAATACCGTATTCGTCGGAGGAAAATACGCACCGGTGTTTATTACGCTTTGTCCAATTATTAACAATAAACAAGAAAAAAACGTAAATAATACGCTTCGGTGTTTAATACGCGTCAGCGCCTCATTTGCCCTAATTAAGATGGCGGCGACAGAAGCAAGCGAGTACGAAGATCTTCACAAGGAAACACGGTAAAACAATTATTTCTTTGCGAGAAAAAATATATTTCTTAGCTGACTTTATAGCAGACGTGCTCCTGAGCTTAACGAAATGTTAAATCAGCTGGATTTTAAAAAAAAAAGTTCGACGAATTTTAGGCAGGCGGTTCGGACCGGACGCTTTGTTTCTTTAAATTAGCTAAATAAACGCTTAAAAAATATATTTCTTACCTGACTTTATAGCAGACAGTCCCCTGAGCTCAACCAAATGTGAAATCTGCTGGATTTAAAAATCCGCGGTGTGGTTTATGAGTTACGGTATCTTGCTAACAGCTACATCCATAGCAGGGAGCGGGCAGCGACAGAGTCAGTCCGGCCAGAGAAGGCTTTTTTCGGACACATGAGCTAGAAACGTCTGGAAGTGGCCCTCTTCCTCTTTGCTCTCTGAGTCCTCTAAATATGGGAAAAAATCCATAAATAATACTCTTCGGTGTTTAATACGCAGGGCATTCAAATGAGCAAAAAAAAACGCGTATTATAGACCGGTTTTTACGGTAATTGTTTTTAAGTGTTAATCTTCTTAAAAGCCTTGCTGTATGCTCCTGTGGCAGACATTTGCAGCAGAGCTAAACGTAGGTGCGACCTATACTCCGGTGCGACCTATACTCCGAAAAATACTGTATTAGATCAGAACTCACGGTCTCATCAGCCTGCAGCAATCAGATCTGTTATCCGAAGAGGTTTGTTCACTAGCCCGGCTTAGACGGCGGTCCTCCGGTTCACGTACGGCGCTTGGCCCAGCTCGAAGCTCCAGGTGGCGGTCACAGTCACAGTAGCTCGGATGCTAGCTCAGTTAGCACAGCACGTAGCTCCGATGCTAGCCCAGCTTTGTAGCTCCCGACAGCGGTACACCGGTACTTGCACAGCGCTCAGCCTCCTTCGGTCTCCACTCCGAGTTTGCACACGATACCTGCCGACGGCTTTTCAGTCCGTGCGGCGTTCAGCCCTCTCTGGTCGCGGCGGCTTCAGGTCGGCTAGCCAGCTTAGCCTGTGGCTCGAGACGCAAGCTCACAGATCCGCGCTCGGCCCCCTCCAATCAAAGATTCAAAATCGGTCAGCCAGCTCAGCTCGTGGCTTCTGGTGGCGACTCTTCAGTTTGTCCGTGATGTTCAATTCGTGCCAGATATATATATATTTCTTTGTTTTATGTTGCTTTCAGCTGGAGCTCAGCTCTCGCCATGTTGCTCCCGCGATGACGTCACGCGATGAACCAGACAGAGTCAGTCAGAGTCAGAGATTATTTATTGTGTAGTGGGCATGACCGTGTCCACTTTGATACACCTGTGTATTTTTGAACTGTTCCAGAGATGACCTTTACTGACCTCTCAGTAAAGCAAGACATTTACTACAAATTATTCCATTAGTTGTAATCTGAGAACATAGTCACCAAAAGAGACTATTTCTATCTTTGATTTTATTCTAATGTAATCAAAAGAATAACTTTTGTCATTTTCATGATATATGTTATATGCTGTTATTCTTTTAATATGGAGTATTACTGTGTTACTTGATCATATAAGGGTGTCAAAGTTCAGATAAAAGGTCAAACTGACTTACACAGAAATTGTTTTTGTTGAGTTTCAGCTAAAACTCTCATCTAGCGTCTGAAAGTCTCTTCACTCAGATACTTTTCCTAAACAATTTCCCTCTGCTCTGGATTTCACCTTGAGTCGTGATAACAAGTGAACTGCTCGACTGGTTCTTTTTCGGACCAATGAAAAAGAGACAGGTCTCGCTCCTCTCAGAGTTCTTTCTTAAAGTTCTAAGCTAAGCTGGAACGTCAGAGTCTGCTAGGAACTTCAAGAGATGTGAACTTTCCCAAAGAGCTGGATGGACGTTTAGTCACACGCTAAGGACACGTCATCCAGTTAAGGACTAATAACATGTTGTTATGAGTCCACTTCGAACGAGCGTAAGCTCAAAACTTTGTTTATTCCTTCCTGGAATAGTTATCTTGAAGTCAGAGGCCAGTAGCTGACATATTTTCTGATGATCGACGCGGATCCCAGGAGACGTTGAAAACGTAAACGAGAACCGGCTCGGACGTGCTGGGCCTGAAGGACTCTGTGCATCTGAAAGGCTGGTGTCATCTCTTTATCAGACTCGTCGTCAAAGGTAAAGAGCTGTTTACAAACGTACCTGGATTTCAGCAGAAATCTGATGGGAAGTGTCACTTCTGGTAACATGCTCAAGACAATTTCTTTTAAACCATCTCTCCTCCTATTTCCTTTCCCCTCAATTCTAAGCTGGAAACTATTTAAGTCATAGAGCCTCAGACTAAATATGTTAACATCCTGTATTTATGTCTGTTGTGTTACAATTTAAATGTGCTGACGTGTTAAATTGCAAGAAAGTGAAATCATGTCAATCAAGTGTAATGGTGTTAATTTAGTTGATTTATTTTAAATAAATGGTAGTGTCTTTGACATACCAAACTAAGTTAACGTCTCTGTCACTTAATGGCTTTATTTATTTATCCATCATAAAGATCACAGAAATATTGGGTAAACTGAAAAAGAAAAGAATCCGTGAAATTACTATTCAATCTGAATAAGTAATTAATTAAGGATAAAGAGGTCAGCTTAATACTGACCCCTGATAAAATCCTTTACATCTGGGTGGCACCCTACTTGTTTAAAGACACAATATGGTGGTCTCCCTCATGTTTCCTTCAATTGTCATTCGCACCACATGTGGTACATGATAAAACAAGATTATGTACACAGGGTCCCGGACCCAGTTACATCCAACAATAAAATGTAAAAGAAAAACAGTAATAACATCTAAGATATGAACTAAGAAAGACATCTACTAAAAATACACTAAGCACTAATATGATAAAAAACATTACTTCAAACAGCAGCACGAACATGAGTCTGTATGAGCAGATAGATGAGCGGGTAGAAGCTGTTCCTCAGTCTATTGGCTCTGGTTTTAAAGGCTATGCTTGAGCTATCACTTTCAACATCTAAATAAATATTGAAATCACCCATTATTATGACTTTATCAGTATTTAGTAGTAAGTCAGTTAAGAATGCTGAGAATTCAGACAAAAACCGAGCATAGGAGCTGGGGGAGGATATGAAACAACTTGAGAAATCTCAATGCCATAGGTCAGAACCAGGTCAAGAGTGTGATGATGAGAGTGAGTAGATGTTTAGACGTTTTGGGTAAAACCAATTGACTATTAAGTTTTTAGAGTCAATCAGAGTCAGAGATTATTTGTCATTCGCACCACATGTGGTACATGATGAAACAAGATTATGTACACAGGGTCCCAGTTACATCCAACAATAAAATGCAAAAGAAAAACAGTAATAACATCTAAGATATGAACTAAAAAAGACATCTACTAAAAATACACTAAGCACTAATATCATAAAAAACATTACTTCAAACAGCAGCACGAACATGAGTCTGTATGAACAGATAGATGAGCGGGTAGAAGCTGTTCCTCAGTCTATTGGCTCTGGTTTTAAAGGCTATGCTTGAGCTATCACTTTCAACATCTAAATAAATATTGAAATCACCCATTATTATGACTTTATCAGTATTTAGTAGTAAGTCAGTTAAGAATGCTGAGAATTCAGACAAAAACTGAGCATAGGAGCTGGTGGAGGATATAAAACAACTTGAGACTTGTTGTTCTGTTTCCCATTTTGGATGGGATAGACTTAGAGACAGTGACTCAAAAGTATTTTAACTATTAATTGGTTTAGTATTAATTAATACAGGTAGTCCTCGACTTACGACGTAGATCCGTTCCTACGCAGCGTCGTAAACCGATTTTTGACGTAAGTCGAAATATACGTACATACTGCACCATATACATGTACAGTACTGTATTACCAAGCACTTAGCCTATCCTAACACAGTACCCTACATAATTATCAAAAAACACATGCGCTTGGGAGCCATAATGAAGGGAAAAAAGAGTTAATGGCCTACTCGGATGCTGGTGACGCCGTATTCCTCTGTCCATCCGCTGTATTCTCTATTCCGTTTACGACGTAAAACCGCCGTCTAGCTCAGTCCGGCGCATTTACAGTAAGGCCTCCGCCTGTACTTTTTCCACTGCTGCGCCTGGTTCTGCCGGTCCAGCTCGGTCCAGAGCGTTTACAGTACATAACGTATCCCTCCGCCTCTGTATCCCTCCGCTGCTGCACCGCGTACAGTACAATACTGTATTATTCCACCGCAGCGGGTGCTGCGTAACTCGAAAAAAGGCTGTTCATAGTAAATGGGAGATGCGTCATAACCACGAAACGTCGTAACTCGAGACCGTTGTAACCCGAGGACTACCTATAGTCCCAACTGAAAAATAGAAGCTACATCTGCCTCGACCAGTTGTCCTAGGAACATGAAATTTTAGATAATTAGATGGAATGGCTTCATTTATACCAACAAAATCTTCCTGTTTTAGCCAGGTTTCTGTCAGACTGAATAAATCAGTATGATGATCAGTTATGAGGTCATTGACTAACATAATAATAATAATAATAATAATAATAATAATAATAATAATAATAATAATAATAATGAATTCAATTTATAATGCACTTTTCATTAATAAAAATCTCAAAGTGCTAACATGGATTTAGAGGAAAGAGATCTGATGTTCAATAGTCCACATTTACCGTAATGATTTTATTATTTTGTTCTGATAAAGTAGTTGTGTTTATTTTAATAAGATTTTTATGGTTTATATTTTTAGAGCTGATTTTTGGTTTATTTAATTTGGGCCATGGGTAATTTAGCACCATTTCAATGGGGTTTTGGTTAGGTAACATGGAAGCACTGTTTGGCACTGTTTTAATGGTATTTTGGGTGGGTAATGGAGAAGCAGCAGAGAAGTGTGGAAGTTTACATCGCTGCTTCCTGGACTGATTTCTAGACTGGACAAGTTACTTGTCAACAATCCGGATGTCCAACTGAATCAGCTAAGTTTTTAGAGAGAAGTGCTGCTCCATTTAAGGGTGGATAGACTCCATCTCTCCACAATCAGACTGGGTTTTCCCCAAAATTCACTCCAGTTGTCTACAAATCCTACGTTGTTTTCAGAGCACCACCTGGATGCCCAGTGGTTGAAAGCCGACATGTGGCTAAACATGTCATCGCTGCAAAGGTTGGGAAGGTGGCAGGAGAAAACTATGGAGTCAGACATAGTTTTTGCAAAGTTACACACCGAAGCAACATTAATTTTAGTGATCTCTGATTTGCGTAGACAAGTGTCATTTTCGCTGACGTGAATAATGATTTTACTGTATTGACTCAAACAGTCTTCTGTACATCCTTCACCACTTTGTCTTCTTCACATTGATGTGAAAGTTGTTCTTCCTGCACCAGCTTTCCAGGTGTTCCACCTCCTGCCTGTAGCCAGATTCATTGTGGTTTTTGATGCATCCAACCACCACTGTATCGCCTGCAAACTTTACAATATGACAGCCTGGTTGGGTAGGCGCATAGTCATATGTGAGCAGAGGGAACAGGAGGGGGTTCAACACACAACCCTGAGGGGATCCAGTGCTAATGGTACGTCCACACCTAGCAGTGTTTCAACTGCAGGAGCCTCCAGTTTACATGCAAAGTCAATGGGGGACGCGCCTCCATGCGCGTATTGGCGTCGGGCGTCACGTCACGTGCGTGTTGAGCGTGCTGGAAAGCGTTTTTCCGTGCACGTGAACCCGCGTCAGCCTCCAAAGCACGCCTTGAACATGTTGAAGATTTCTCCGTTCAAACGTTCAAACGCCGTTCAACTCTCCCTGATTGGTTGATCAGGGAGAGTCGGGGGGAGAAGAGAGGGGGAGAGTCCCTATGTGACGCGGAAACGAGGGGACGGGGGTATTGCGCAACTATGTGACGTATTGTTTGTGGGACACAGAAAAAACCCGCAAAGTCATGAGAGAAACTCATTGTAGCTGTGTGTTCGCGACAAGTCCTTCACGACCAGTCAAGTCTGCTCTACAGAGACAGAAATAAAAAGCTCCTTGCCTGGCGGAGTGCAGTGAGGAACTCGGTATACCGGTAAGCTCCTCCTCCCCCCCCCACCGCCGCAGCTTCGCGTTTCTGGTCTGGACACCACTGTGGGTCCAGTGCGTCCACTTGCGTGCGTGACGAGCTTTTTGGAAGTTGAAACGCTGTTAGGTGTGGACGTACCATAAGGGTTATGGTGGAGGAGGAGAAGTTGTGGATCCTCAGAGACTGCAGTCTGTTTAAGAAGTTCATGACCCAGTTGCACTGGGAGGGGCTTACTCCTAGTGTGAGTAGTTTGTCCATCAGGGTCTGGGGAATTGTAGTGTTGAAGGCGGATGTGAAGTTCACAAAGAGCATATGTGTGTAGAAGTCCTGTTCCAGTTGGGTGAAAGCAATGTAGACCACAGAGGACATGGCGTTGAGACATTATTTCTTTCATGTGAATCTTACATTTGTAAAGAATAATTCTCTTAGAGAAACTTGTCCAAGTGACATGATTTAAATCTTACATTTTAAAGCTGGTTTGCCAGTCATGACTGTGCTTTCTGTTCAGCCTAAAGCAGCAGCCAGAGCTACTATGGTATAGTAATGACTTCTGGGCAATGTAGTCCTTATGGATGGCAATTATAGTGTAGGCTTTTTGGAAGCAAACTACTAAATGGCGGCGCCTAGGGCTGTGCGATATGACGATATATATCGTGGGGACGATAGAAACGTGTCTATCGTGCTACTTTCCTTCTATCGTCTCTATCGTGATAAATAAGAATAAAAAAATAACTGTCGCAAAGAAGCTTCATATGGGGTTTTGCGAGATGACGGCGCTGCTTTATGTTTGACGCACGCGCGGGTTTGCGACACATGCTTTACGTTGTTAAACTCGAGAGCAACAGAGCCGCAGGCGCATGAAGCCGGTGTCTCAACAAGGAGAAAACAGCTGCACAGGCAGCCCAAGAAGAATAACTTTTACCAAAAAGAGGGGGAAGCTCACCTTGTTAGCTTCCATTATTTCGCTCCGCTGAAACTCGGAGACAAAATGGGTCCAGAGGACACGAACCCAGAGTCCAACCGAGTCCGAACTCGGGTCCAGTTAACCAATACAAAACAGACCAGAGACACAACAGAACCGCAATCAAACGCAACGTTTTCTCTTTTCTGTTTCTTGCTTTGTTTACTCAAACTTCAGAGCGGATTTCTTCTTCGTGAGTTTCATTAGCAGCTGTTGTTTTACCGCCACCTGCAGGAAAAATTTGGACCAAAGTAGAAAAGGAGT
>JBBPBX010022683.1:19041-31921 GCA_038048925.1 Garcialebias charrua
TTGCAACAAATTGCCACAACTATCAACAACATGTACTTCTAAATGGCATTCGGGTCCACAAGGTCCATCCACACAGAGGTGTGAGCAAACTGCCATGCTAGCTCCTTCAAATATGAGGTTCGCTGACCTTTGATTCTCAATCACTGCCCGAGGATAAAAACAAACTGAAAGAGTTTGTAATACAATTACCGTATTATTCAGACTACAAGGTGCACCCAATTATAAGGTGCATATCATTGAATGGGTCTGTTTTCATACATAAGGTGCACCAGATTGTAAGGCACATTAAGTGAAATAAAACAGTCAGATAAGTCTAACTTTATTCAACTCATTCACAATAACCACTTAAAATTGGTTTGAGGTCAGTAAGCACAACCAGAATTAATACATAAGGCACACTTGATGATAAGGCTCACTGTCAATTTTTGAGAAAATGAAAAGGATTTTAAGTGCACCTTATAGTCCAAAAAATTACGGTAGCTAAAAAGCTCACATTAACATTTATGATGCTGAAACACTGATTATTATCAGTGCTGGTATAGTTTAAATTAATTTAGTTCAAAGCAACATAAATAGTTGAAACTGTCTTTTCTGTTTTGAAGTAAGAAATGATACGAATATGTTGAAGAATATGATTTGGTTGCTATGTTGAACCCCAAGTGCAGGCAGAGAGCAGGAGGACTCAGGAGTAAAGTAATAATGATTTGTTTTACAAAATAAACAGAAGTGCTGACGGGGCAGCAAGGACTTACGTTGGAAAAAAATGAAAAGCAGACCATTCCATGAACGCTGTGGAAGGAAGGATGGTTAGATAGATAATACCTGGATACCAGGGGAGTGAAAATACACAGACTAAACACAGAACGTTGATGAGACGAAGTGGAAACACCTGGACTGATCGGAACAGGTATGTGCAGGAGAAGAAACACGAGGAAGAGAAAAACACAGGGAGCTGCAGAAAGACACAGGGCAGGCAGACACATCTCAATAATGCAGAACTGACATGTTTATACTCTGGATATTAAGAACACAGTATGATAATGAAAAGTGCGTTATAAATTGAATTCATTATTATTATTATTATTATTAGTTTTCATAGCAAATCCCTTTTAACATGATGCACTCTTGTTAATGGGGAAAAGTTAAACCACAGGGTAAATGAGTTTTAATAAAAAACTGACTATACAACCTGGTATGTACCTACTACTGTAGTACTTATAGGGTATGGATAGGTATGACTTCAGTACGTAACAGGTACCAGTACACACCTCATGGATACCACATATTTATCATGTAAGTACAGTGCAAGAGGTCATAGCCTGGTCCAAGATTACCTCGGATGTACGTTACCTGCACCTTTCTGAATGCATGCCTGTTTAATTGATGTGTGCTCTGAGAGGCCAGAGGTGTTGGCATGTTTGGTGGTTGCTGGCTCCACTCTCCATCTACAAGCTCATTCCCACTCCTTCCCTTACACATGTTTGCCTTGTCACTTTTATTAGTTATTGGTTTTCATCTGGTTTTGGGAGATACCGGCAGTCCTGTTGTCCATGTTTTTGGTTGTAGGGTTAGTTCTTGGATTATGGGGTTAGGGGAACTGCTTGAATACTACCATCAACTGCTGCTGGCTTCTCCTTTGTTTATTTTGTCTGGGGCTCCCAACTCCCTTTTCTGTTCCAAAGATGGTGTTGATTAAAAATATGTTGAACTCCATAAGTTGTGTCCTTTGAACCACTACTAGATATACGGACCATAACAGTGCACTAGGTACTACCTTGAAATTACACTGTAGTAACTTCATAACCCAGCCAGTTCCCCCCACATACCATTACACACTTTATAAGTACCATGTACACATAAGTACCTTGTATGTACATTGTACTACCAGGTACATACTCAATACGCATGGTTTATTGCTACTCACTTTAAAGAAGAAGAGTTATCTGTTTAAAAATATGGCACACACAGGACTCTAATTTGGACAATGTATGAGTACGCACTACATCAATTTGAAATATAGTTTATTAAAATATTTCATCTAGTGGTAGATAACACTTGCACACAAACATTAAACTGTCAAGAGTACTGAGTCACATACCCACCCTGAAAGGCTTCTTCTGCTGAGACACATTATTTCACCATGTCTCCTTCTTCTCCTACAGCAGCTCAGAAAATAACTTTTTTCCTCATGCACCCCTGTGGACATGCACAAATGCACCAGAGCAGAAGCATTAAGTGCCCTGCAGGTCAGGCAATGAATCTGGAAGCTAATTATCTCAGTGGAACATTTTGACTTTTGCACTGAACCTTCACACTGGAATTAAACCCTTACTGTGTAAGTTTTACTCTGAAACATTGTAATAATTAAAAAAGAAAAGAAGAAAAAGAAAAAAAAGGTAATAAATTTACCAAATCTTTATACTTGTGCTGCTTTACAAAACAAATGATGTGTGCAACAAAACTTCAGTCTCGACATTTTGTAAGCTCATGATGAGTTGTGGTTAGTTTATCCTTATGCTTTCTTGTAAAATGCTATTTTACAGAATTTATTTGGTGCGTCATGAAAACAGGAAAACAAAAAGCAATGGCATATGCATCACTGAAACCCTACAGTTAATTTGGAACAGTCTGTAGTTTTTAAATATTCAAAATGAGAATATGTATAGTTCCTTTTTATGCTTTGGGACACGGAATTGTTTATCATCGTGCTGTATTTTTTTATTTGATGATACTCAATGAGCCATGCTGACATTATGGAGTTCATCTTGCTTTAAATACCCCCAAAATGAGCACGATGATGGTGGTTTGTGCTGCTTTAGAGCAGGGGTGTCCAGTCCTGGTCCTTGAGACCCTGTATGTTTTAGATGTTTCTCCGCTCCAACACACCTGATTTGAACCAATGGATGATTAGGCTTCTGCAGATAATGAAGAAGTAATTCAACCAAGAACAAGTAATTCAAGTAATTCAATCAGAATCTGTTGGAATCCTGGCAAAAACCAATGCAGATATGTTCCTGTCTTTGATTTTATACATCTACCTTATAATGTTTTGCTAGTTTTTTGATACTTTGTTAAAAAAAAAAACTATGTATTTCTCTTGTTTTTTTCTATTGTTTATTGTTTATTGTTTGTTTATTGTTTAATTGCTTCTACCATTGCTGTTCATCATTCTTTAGTTTTAGCAGGTCGCTTTTGTAATAATAATAATAATAATAATAATAATGAATTTAATTTTTAACGCACTTTTCATTAATAAAAATCTCAAAGTGCTAAATTGTAAATGAGCCCACGAAGCTCAATACGATTTACCTGACTAAATAAAGGTTGAATGAAAAACCAAATAACGTTTGTTGGAGCAACAAGCAAAACAGGCAGGAAAATTACCTTTGAGAACCAGGACTGGACATCCCTGCTTTTGAGTTTTAGCAGATAGTGTATACAGGTGCTGGTCATAAAATTAGTATATTTTGAAACATTTGATTTATTTCAGTATTTCCATTCAAAAAATGAAACTTTATTATATTCATTCATTACACACAGACTGATATTTCAAATGTTTATTTCCTTTAATGTTGATAACTGACAACTAATGAAAACCCCAAATTCAGTATCTCAAAAAAAATTAATATTGTGAAAAGGTTCAATATTGAAGACACCTGTTGCCACATTTTAATCAGCTAATTAACTCAAAACACTTGAAAAGGCCTTTAAATTGTCTCTCAGTCTAGCTCTGTAGGCTACACAATCATAGAGAAGACTGCTGACTTGACAGTTGTCTAAAAGACGACCATTGACACAAAGGGCAAGACACAAAAGGTCATTGCTAAAGAGGCTGGCTGTTCACAGAGCTCTGTGTCCAAGCACATTAATAGAGAGGTGAATGGAAGGAAAATTGTGGTAGGAAAAAAGTGTACAAGCAATAGGGATGACTGTATGCTGGTGAGGTTTGTGAAACAAAACCCATTCCAAAATGTGGGGGAGATTCACAAAGAGTGGATTGCAACTGGAGTTGGTGTTTAGAGAACCACCATGCACAGATGTATGCAAGACAAGGGGTTCAGCTGTCACATTCCTTGTGTCAAGCCACTGTTGGGCAAGAGACAGAGTCAGAAGCGTCTCACATGGGACTGCTGCTGAGTGGTCCAAGGTTATGTTCTCTGATGAAAGTAAATTTTGCATTTCCTTTGGAAATCAAGGTCCCAGATTCTGGAGAAAAAGAGGAGAGGCACAGAATCCATGTTGCTTGAGGTCCAGTGTCTAGTTTCTACAGTCAGTGATGGTTTGGGGGGCCATGTCATTTGCTGGTGTTGGTCCACTGTATTTTCTGAGGTCCAAGGTCAACGCAGCTGTCTACCAGGAAGTTTTAGAGCACTTCATGCTTCCTGCTGCTGACCAACTTTATGGAGATGGAGATTTCATTTTCCAACAGGACTTGGCACCTGTACACAGTGCCAAAACATTTAAGGACCATGGTATCCCTGTTCTTAATTGGCCAGCAAACTCGCCTGATCTTAACCCCATAGGTATTGTAACGAGGAAGATGTGTTACGCCAGACCCAACAATTCAGAAGAGCTGAAGGTCACTATCAGAGCAACCTGAGCAGTGCCACAGACTGATAGACTCCATGCCATGCTGCATTGCTGCAGTAATACAGGCAAAAGAACCCCAACTAAATATTGAGTGCTGTACATGCTCATACTTTTCATGTTCACACTTTTCAGTTGGCCAAAATTTCTAAAAATCCTTGTTTTAAATTGGTCTTAAGTGATATTCTAATTTTCTGAGATACTGAATTTGGGGTTTTCATTAGTTGTCAGTTATAATCATCAACATTAAAAATAAACATGTGAAATGTCAGTCTGTGTGTAGTGAATGAATTTAATATACAAGTTTCACTTTCTGAAAGAAATTACTAAAATAAATCAACTTTTTCATGATATTCTGATTTTATGACCAGCACCTGCATATTCATCCATCCATTCTTAGTGTTCACGTTTTTCTTTTGAGGATCAGTGAGGATACAAAGCCTGCCCCAGCTGGCCAAGACACAGGAATACCTGTTCATCAGAGGGTCAACACAGCGATGCATGCATGGATGGATGAATGGCATTTCTAACAGTGTATGCCTAACTGTCTAACCTAAAACCTTTCGGGTAATTTGACCTTCCCTCTCTCACACACTTGTCGAGTTTATGACGTTTGCCTCATTTGAACCTCTGCTCGGGTGGTTTTAAGAAAAAAGAAACCAGCTTAATTTAGTTTTTGTAGAAATATGGTCCTTCATATCCTACAAGAGTTTGTCCTTTGAATTAACTTGAAGCATGACTGAGATGAAGGAAGCTGATTAAACTCACTCTGGTGGAAATACTATCCTTCATTTACTTTGAGAGCTTGTGTTCCTAATTAGTTCAGACATTAAGTCGGCCATCGATCATTCTAGCAGGAGCTACACTTGGGACACATACAAGGCTAGAAAGTGACTCATACTGGGAGGAAGATATTGTTGCTTTTACCATTTCTTGGCATTTATTTACTATTTGTGTAATGTCTATTGTTAATAGTAGTTACAAATGAGTCAAAGCATGGCTCCAACTGCTCCATGTCCTTCTTAGCTCTCTGATAAACAGAATCTTGGTCTTTACGAGACACTCCTGTGGTATCTGACACCAAGATGTTACCAACAAATACTTTAAGTTGGACAAGCAGTGAGCTGGAGTCACTTCAAAGCAAGCTTTCTCCACCACATCTGGCTAAATTACCACATTTTACTAAAAATCACTTCTGAGGTACTTGGAAATTTAAGTCAGTATTTCCATTTTTTTATTAATTTAAATGTCTTCTATATGAAGAAAACTAATGGTTTCGATTTCAAAGCTAAACTTTGGATGGGATTTTGAAATGCAATGCTGTAAATATGAAACATTTTGGTTTGTATCTTTGGTTTTTATGCAACAAGCAGAGAGATTAAGTCCAAAAATTGACTCTTTCATTCTAAATTAATGTGACTGAATTGTAGGTTTAAAAAATAAAAAATAAAAAAAAATCACGAGTAATCAAAGAGCACTGATTTTCAGGACGTTGTTTTTCCTCTTTATTTTCTTATGATTACTTAATCCTTTCAGTTTTTTTTTTCTTTTTCTGGTAACGTTATATGTTTGTGTCTTCAACTCCAGCAGGGGAAACAACAGCATGATGCTCGTGAAATAACCAGTAATACAAATCTAGTGATATAAAATAAATAAAACAAACAAATAAATAAACCTTGCTTTAATATTTTACCAACAATGTACTGTTCATGTATGGTTTAACTTTACCATCTTTCATGCAGAATTATCTCTTCTAAGATGGTCAATTTATTTTGTTATAGTAGTTTCACTTAAGTTATTTGAATTATTTCCACCAATGATTAATTGTGGCGGCATGGTGGATCAGTTGGTAGAGCTGCTGACCCTCAGCAAGAAGGTCACTGGATTGAATCCTAGCCAGGGATCTTTCTAGGTGGAGTTTGCATGTTCTCTCCATGCATGCGAGAGTTTTCTCCGGGTACTCCAGTTTCCTCCCACAGACCAAAAACATGCATGTATTCTGATTGGTAACTCTACATTGTCCCAATAGATGTGAGTGAGAGAGTTGGCTGTTTGTCTCGTTTGTCTCTATGTGTCCCTGTGATGGACTGGAGACCTGTCCAGGGTGTACCCTGCCTCTCACACAGAAAATGGTGGTTATGGGCACCAGTGACCGGAAAAGAAAGAATCGAGATAATGAATGAATGGATGGATGGATGGACGGACGGACGGACGGACGGACGGAGGGAGGGACGGACGCATGGATGGATGGATGGATGGAATATATAGATAAGTGTTGTCTGTTTTCTCATTTAGGCATATTTACTTCATTCATTCTTTCTTTTAATGACAGACATTTCTAAGTGTATACAGTATTCATAAAGCAAACCTTAGATAACCCAAAGTAACTCATTTGGATTCACCGCTATTAAAAGATGACAGAAACACTTAACACATCCTATTACCGACTGCTTAGTGGTCTAATAGCAACAAGAGCAGCCACACCAGCACAAACCTGTAGATAACTGTGGTTCACCTCACTGCAGAAATGAGTAAATTCTGCATGTAAACGTATTAATATTTAAGTGCAGATTATATTTTTTGATAATTGGAGCAACCCACCCTAGTAAGAAATCAAATGTATGCCTTGAGCAGAAAATAAATATGTTAACAAACATCGTAAACCCCACTCTTACCCAAACATTTGTTAATTTTAGTGCAATTTTAAGATAACATTTTCAATTTGTCTTCCTTTGCACCAATTTTTCTTTAATTAAACAATTGGCTTACAAAAGTCTTTGTTCAGTAATGCGTATTAACAACCAGAATAGAGACGTTCAGCTTAAGATTGCATGTTTGAAAGTGTATCACAAAGGAATGTGCAGGGCACATTCCTTTGTGATACACTCTCCTGTAATAACATTTAGTTGACGAGGGTTGCCATGATGGATGATGAGAATAACATCTGGGACAGACTCAGGGCAGCAGCAATGGCAGAAAACACTCAGGCAGTAACAAAAACATCAGAGACACAGAGGATGAAGATGATAACTATGTAAGTTTTGTTTTTTGTAATGAAAGATGATAAATTGCATGGATTATTACACTATTTATTTTAAAGTTGAAACTTGTGAATTACAAGTTGTGGTTATGTCAATAATTTCAGACGCCTCCCGTAAAGAAGCAAAAAAAGACAGCCCTAGAAGAACTTTTTGAGGAAGAGGACAGCAAGCTTCTGTCTGTGCAGCAGCAGCCCCCATCTCCAAAGCTCAGAGAGTGGATGGAGAAGTCCAACTTTAAGCCTAATTTTTCTGCACAAAAATTGCTAGTTTGCCAAAATTTAAAAGGGCGGTTATGTTTTTTGTTGATGTGTTAATGTTAATTTGGAATTCTTTTTTCATACAAGCTCTATTTTTGTTCTGGTGAAAGAGCATTAAATACTTCATGCACACAAATTGTTTACTATATTTTATCGCCTAACCCAATGAGAATTGATAACAGAATTGATAAGGAATTGAATTGATAAATTATATCGATAAAGGAATTGGAATTGCCAAATTCTTATCAATTCCCATCCCTAATGTGCACCCATTTGAGTTTTAACTCAAACTTTCCAAACCCCAAATATTTTATAGCAATTTCAAATTAAACCTACGCAAGATGAATCATTAATGGCTAATAAAATAGCTATTAACTATAAAACACTGCTTAAAGTAATTGCTTAAATCCTAACACACACATACAAAGACTTATTTTTGTCTGAAAGTCTAAGAAAAATCATCAGTTTAAACCTATGAGTTTTAAACAGTAGTCAAAGAACTACCGGTAGACTGGTGTCTTTTCTGGCACATAGGAGATAAATAAAAAACCCGCTGTAAAGGTAGTCAGCAAAGCAGCTGTGATGAATGGAAATAAATTCTCCAGACCAGGAGGGATTCCGAGACCAGCATATGAATATACAGCTTTAAATGTATTAAACAAGACATGAGCTCTAACCGATAAGGCTTCACAGAAAAAAGGACAGGGCTGATACATTTGTTCGCAAGATACAGTGATGAAAATCAGTTCGCTCCCCTGCAATCTGAAGATGCTCAATAAAAAAATGACTCAAAGCCTTTTGTAATGTTTTAAAAGGGCGTTGTGCTGCAGGTCGCTGAGCTTTCTGAAAGGTCTTTGAAACATTTTGAAGTCTGACACTTCAGGTTTCAGGGCGGACATTCAAACCAGACGCATAAAAGCAAAAAGGAAAGTCAGCCTCTTCTTTTTATTGCTTCGCTTGATTCTACTCTATCTGATGGCTTTAATTCAATATTTTCCTCATATAATTTTCTCTCCATTTTGCCCTAAAACCAGCAGATAAAATTATAAAAAAGATAAATAAATAATAGTCAGGAACACATGTAGTTTTATAAGTGACATCCTGAGGAGATAGACCTTAGATTCTTTATGAAAATAGCTTCCTCTACTCTGGTTTAGTAACATAATCATCTACCTGAGAGGGAAGTAAATTCTAAGAAAAGGCAATCCAACAGTAGCAAATCTCCAAACTTTTTTTCCAGTCATTATTTTTTTCTCCTCCTGCTGCCCCCTTATAGCTTTTTCTTCTTCCTCTGTAACACTTTACCGTAAAGAGACTGTGTTGTTTCTGTTTTTCTCAGCCCATCTCCAGATGTCAGGAGGGCAGGAGGGCTGCAGATGGTCTTTATTCCCCTCTGACAGTGACTGGGAAGGATCAAGAAAGAGAGGCAGAGAAAGTGGGGGAGAAAAGATATATGAAGCAAAATGTCCAAAAGATTGATAAAAGGCAGAAAGAACTGTCCCAACAGAATTCCTCAAGGGGACAATAGTTCTATTTATCAACCTAAAGCTGAATTTTAATCAATTATTTTTGTCTTCCCTTTTTCAGTTTGTAACAAACTTTCACACGGCAGTTCATGGGACATTTAAAGGTCCACTGACATGATTTTTTTACTATTCATANTATATATAATATATATATATATATATATATATATATATATATTATGGGCGGCCGTGGTGTAGTGGTAATGGCAGTCGACCCCTGATCGGAAGGTTGGAGGTTCGAATCCCGCATCCGCCCACCATGTGTCGTTGTGTCCCTGGGCAAGACACTTAACCCCGAGTTGCTCCCGGTAGGTCTGGATGGCGCCTTGCAAGGCAGGCTACCACTACCGGTGTATGAATGTCTGAATGAATGGGTGGATGGCTGGTATTGTAAAGCGCTTTGGGGCTCCTCACAGGGGGCTGGAAAGCGCTATATAAATAAGCTCCATTTACCATTACCATTTACCATTATATATAGTATATATATATATATATATATATATGTATATATATATATATATATATATATATTATATATATATATATATTATATATATATATATATTATATGGTAACACTTTATAATAACTACACATTATTTAGCCTTATTTAAGCATTAATAAACATTTAATTAACATTGAAAACATCATTAATTAAGGATGATTCACACTTAATACACTATTAATTAACACACTTATTAACGCTTTATACATAAAGAATAATGAGTTCCAAAACCTACGTACTCAATGTTTATTCATGCTTAATAACTCATGAATTAACTATGCTATCTATATTTGTAAATGCACAAATTAATGTGCTTTCACCACATGTATTAAATGCGTACTAATTGTTAAATAATGTTTGAATTCACTATCTATTAATCCTGCAATGCATCATTAATTAAGGCAGTTGCTAGTAGTTACTTAAGTGTATTTGTGAACCCTTCTAAAGTGAAGACTATTCATTCTTTATTAAGGTTTTGTTAATGTTGAATAAATCCTAAATAGCCACAAGTTATTTTTCACTTGTGGAAATCTAAAATGTTTACCCAACCTGGGTCATGAAACACTCAACCTGTAGCAGGTCACTAAAGTGGCAAAAATTGTGTCAAAGAAAAGTAGTGCAAAACATTTTGGTCACAAATCAAATGATAGGATTTTACAACGTTTCACTGACGTTTTTCTTTTTCTGTTCGTGTTGAAACGGCTGCTTCAACAACCCGCCCGGACAGAAAAAGCTGTGACACAAAACGTGCGTGGTGACGTCGTTGTTACGCAGCGCTCACTCCAACAGCAGGCGTTAGCGATAGCAGGCTAAAAGCTAAGCTAGTCTCCAAAGCGCGTTGTTTTCGCTTCAAAACGAGTCAAACGAGTGCTCATGACCGTCAGAATGTGACTGAACAAAGTTTCACAAGCGAAGAGAAAGCTGACGACATCACTGATGAGAGGAAAGACTAATTCGTCGGTGTGGACGTAGTTCGGTTTTGTTAAACTGCAGGCTTCTTCTGCAGCGAGTCCTACTCGGTTTCTTTATTTTGCAAAACGTGACGGAGTCGTTCTAACTAGCGGTGGGAACATCTAACTGACAGATGTATGTTTTATTGACTTTTAGAAAATGTCAATACAAACCTGTTTTTGGTATTCAACGTCTCCTGCTTTGATTTTTGTCTGATTTCCACAAGTGAAAAATAACTTCTGGCTATTTAGGATTTATTCAACATGAACAAAACCTTAATAAAGAATGAATAGTCTTCACTTTAGAAGGGTTCACAAATACACTTAAGTAACTACTAGCAACTGCCTTAATTAATGATGCATTGCAGGATTAATAGATAGTGAATTCATTTTGTCTGATTTCCCCAAGTGAAAAATAACTTGTGGCTATTTAGGATTTATTAAACATTAACAAAACCTTAATAAAGCATGAATAGTCTTCACTTTAGAAGGGTTCACAAATACACTTAAGTAACTACTAGCAACTGCCTTAATTAATGATGCATTGCAGGATTAATAGATAGTGAATTCAAACATTATTTAACAATTAGTACGCATTTAATACATGTGGTGAAAGCACATTAATTTGTGCATTTACAAATATAGATAGCATAGTTAATTCATGAGTTATTAAGCATGAATAAACATTGAGTACGTAGGTTTTGGAACTCATTATTCTTTATGTATAAAGCGTTAATAAGTGTGTTAATTAATAGTGTATTAAGTGTGAATCATCCTTAATTAATGATGTTTTCAATGTTAATTAAATGTTTATTAATGCTTAAATAAGGCTAGATAATGTGTAGTTATTATAAAGTGTTACCTATATATTTAATCATTTAAATATGTTCGTTTTTGCAAACAAAATGATAAATCACTTTAATTTTGCTTTAAAATTGATTTTGAACTTCAAGCCGTGTTTAATCATGGGAAATCCGATTACACGCGAACGCACCATCTGTGATGTCACACCGGGCAGAGCTCTGGGCTTGTCACAGTGCGCAGGTATGAGCATCTCGACATGAAGGAAGTCTGATACAGAATCAGACCTAAATTAGATCCTGTTGTTTCTTGTTCCATCACCCAAACTATTTTCTGCTTCCCAAAATGAAGACAAATAGCTCAAATCTTCACATAGATTGCTAAATTCGTCCAGTTTTAAATTGTCCGCTATTAAAGACACCACAGCCCTCTGCCCAGTGTGACATCACATATGGTGCGTTCGAGTGTAATCGGATTTCCCATGATTAAACACGGCTTGAAGTTCAAAATCACTTTTAAAGCAAAATTAAAGTGATTTATCATTTTGTTTGCAAAAACAAACATATTTAAATGATAAAATATATATATATTTATATATATATATATATTGAGCAATTTTATGAATAGTAAAAAATTCATGTCAGTGGACCTTTAAAGTTTCTTTGCAAGTCCACAAACTGCTTCAAAACTCATTAGCTGGGCCCCAGACATAACCAGTGTCACCAAAATGTACAGTATAAGGCTGAAGAAAAATGCAGTCTCACCGTGGTTTGTTTTGTCTCAAGCCTTCATGAATCCCTCTTCGCATTAACTTGACACGGTGGATGGCTTGTTTCCAACCAGGTGGGAAGTCATCTGGAAAAGCACAGGCACGAGAAAAGAAAAACAAACTTAGCAGGTGACTGGACGAAGCGGCAGTTTGTCAAAGTCGTAAGCAGACTTTAATTAATCTAATAAATTAACTAATCAGTAACAAGGAGCCACCACTGTTGACCTTATTTACACGGAAGAGTGATCTGCAGCTACAAGTACCTGGTGCTGGTGTAACTTGAAGAACTACTTGGAGCCAGAGCTTTCTAATGAGTTTGCAAATCTAAACAGAATTGTCTAGCTTGTTAAAGTGAGCTTGACGTCTTTCTAATGAATTATTACAAAGTCAAGATCAAGCACCTTTAAAAAAAAAAATCTAAGTATTTTCATTGATTTTTTTTTGG
>JBBPBX010022684.1:0-15158 GCA_038048925.1 Garcialebias charrua
AAAACTACTTCATCAGGTGATTCAGATCGGTCCAGAGCAATAACACAAACTGTATGAGTTTTTAAATCTCTGAATCTAAGTCTGAATGTTGTTTATGCGCAGGCTTTAAAGTTACTGATCCTCGCTACGAGACATTCATCACGTCAACACTTAAGTCAAAAAGTTCAGCTCTTTATGAAAAAACTAAAACTGATGTCAACAAGTCCTGGAGCTGATTTAAGCCCTGCCCTGATGATGAGTGGGAGATTCAACCGTTCAAGAGGTATTGTTCTTTTATTATAATTATTATTTATATTTATTATTATTTAAAATCATAATCTTATTAACTTATTTTTTTACCTCTGTGTTTTATTTCGTCTTGGACAGAGGTAGCATCTCTCTTCCACTTCAGGGACAGACATCCACCAGAGATCACCTGCTGCAGCTAAGAAGTGTGTGATGACTGAACTGAACTCTGAACTGTTCCAGGACCTGTCCCACTTGGAGGAGCAGGTCCAAGAGGTTGTGAGTACAGTAATGAGGACAAATACAGCCACACTGCTGCTACTGGACAAAAACTTGATTAGTTAGATTGTAAACAGTCTGTTGCTGCTTATTGTTCTGGTTCTGACTGTTATTGTATTTATTAAGATTTTTATTATTGTTAATATAGTTTATTTATTGTAGAGTGCTGTTTATTTAACATATCATCCAAATGGGTAACTTTTATTTATTACTACAATACAATACAGTACAAATGTATTTTTGGCATATTTTCAAAATAAACATTTTGTAAGTCTTTATTTTGTCCTTTTTTTTTGTACCGAAAACAAACCGAACCGAGCCCTCCTTGTAGTTGAACCTAACCGAAATGTGATTTTAACGTACCGTTACACCCCTAGTAAAAACTATTATTTCTTTGCTGAGAAAAAATATATTTCTTAGCTGACGTTATAGCAAAAGGGTTCCTGAGCTTAACCGTTCCTTAATCAATTCACAAAATGGTCAAATCTGCTGGATTTAAATTGTTTCGGTTTGACTTTTTCCAAACAGTCTCGGGGGCGCTACGAAAATAAATGATAAAAAATCGAATTGTATCTCAAATGTTTCATCCAGGCCAACAGTTAGTAAATTAAAGACATATAATTACACACTGGTAGCAGAAAAAATATCCACCGAGTGGTATCTGAGCTGTTTATCTGAACAGTTAGCCTGCTCCGTGTCCACTCATGTGGACCCCCTGCTCCGTGCAACATACGTTACGGCCAAACGTTAACGATTGGGTAAAATCAGATCCAATGGTTTTGTTCCTCAGCAGAGGCCACGCCTCCAGCAAGAATCGGTTCTCTATAGAGAAACTCCAGACCCTAGTACGAAGCAAAGTGAAGGACAAGGGTCTGGTTTTAACCAGGCTAGTTGTGACTAGGATCCACCACACTTTTCCAGCAGCAGGAGTGTACACTGGCTTCAAGTGCCCCAATGTTGAATGATTTCTGGTATCTGGAACGTCACTCTGGAACTGCTGTGTAAATATCTGGATGCTGAGTGGAGGTGTCACGTGAACTTCCTCTCCAGAATGGTCATCTGATTCACCTGCGCAGAGAGCAATTACCCCCTTCCTAACAGCTTCCACATAGCCTGTCAAAAGCAAACAACAAACAAACAAAAAAACATTATTTTTCAAAATACCTTTGTTCTTTGTACCCTTTCTTAAACCAACTTGTACTCTGACAGATCTTGAATTTTACCTTGTTTGTGTGGTTTGAGAATTCTAAGAAAACAGAAATAAAAATTATATATTTCAGAATCACGATTTACATTTTTATTTTTTATTTAGCAAGTTTTAATTGTGATTTGAACAACAGTTGAACAACTGGGAGATAAAGAGAGGCCAGACTGAGATGGTTTGGACATGTCCAGAGGAGGGACAGTGGGTATATTGGTAGAAGGATGTTAGAAATGCAGCTGCCAGGAAAAAGACAAAGAGGGAGGCCAAAGAGGAGATATATGGATGCAGTTAGAGAGGACATGAAGGTAGTTGGAGTGAGGACAGAGGATGCAGAGGACAGAGTGAGGTGGAGGAGGATGACTCGCTGTGGCGACCCCTGAAAAGGGAAAAGCCGAAAGAAGAAGAAGAAGTTTTGGTTTACCTATATCTTGCCATGAAACATGCAGCACAGCTCTCCCAGATCTCAGCCGCTCATCACCAGGTGCACGGTGCTCCCGCTCTCTGGCGGGCAGGAGGCGGCAAATGCAACAGGGGTTGTCGAGTTTGGCGTGCTGGGGGCCCAGGCATCCCTCGCAGATTTGGTGCAAGTCGAAGCTTCGGATGAGGGCGACCTGGCATGCTGGACATGTTCTGGCCATCTTCGTTTTTTTAGAGTAGGTCTTCAGTCGAAGGCTGGATGACAAAGGGAGGCGATTGGGAGATCCTTCATGAATTGATTAGATCCCATGATTTAATTTGCATTTATGAAATGAGTAAATAAGAAAATTAACAGTGCTTTTCATAAGGTTGAGTCTGACAACAAATAATTTTATGAGTTTGTTTCGTCAAAATAAAGTAACTTTTGTCAATATAAGCAGTAGAAGTTTTAATCTTGCTCTAATCATTTTATTTTATGCTCTATCAATGGAAAACTTTTTAATACACGATGCAGCTTTGAAAAAAACGTGCTGGAGGTTCATGTGGGTTTATTTATCATTCTTCCTAGCAGATTTATCATTTTAAGACAGTCAATCGTCCAAAACTCTCATTAATAAACCCTCACGGAATTAATAAACTTACTGATGTTACATTATCGCACAGACATCATTTAAAAATACATAACAAGCTACGTGGGTGTACTGATGTTGGCTAGTTTGATAGCAGCGAACAAACACAACTTATTCTTAGTACTTCAATGTATTAAAGCAATCGAAGGGTTATTATTCATCAAATACAGTTATTGGACACTCGATCAATGGAAAAGTGATTTAGACACGTTTTATTTCATAAACAGTTGCTAAGTGGGGTTAGCTTCGTGATGTGGGTCTTTGTTGTTGTGCTAACGCTAAGCTAACAGCAAGGCCCGGTCGCGTTTGAGATTTATAATTTTAAGACAGTAAATCATCCAAAACTCTCATTAATAAACCCTCCATGAATTAAAAAAACTTACTGATGTTACCTGATCAGCAGTAAGATGGTCGCTGCAGACATACGACTCTTTGGTAGGACACCATAGGTCCCTCTTCTCTGTACTTGTCCATTATAGGTGAAGTTTCTCATCTTTTGGGAATTTGTGAAGGCTCACTTGTTCACTGCTGATATTAGAACACCCAAATGCGCTACAACGTGATGGCATTTTTCAAGTTACACAAAAAAAGAGGCGATCCTTCAGAAAAATAATCTGTATGGCAAGCAGTTAACACACCAAACAAATGGGCAAGGCTCTGCCTTATGCCCAGTGCCCACGGGTACATCACGATGACGTTTTGCAGAAATGCGCTGATTTTTAGGGGCGTGTGCCAGAGAAAAAATTACCATAACTTGGAATGAAATTTTAATATATTTATAATTTATTTTGCAAAAACGAACAGAGCTGAATGATATAAGATATATATGTGACCTAAGGTACAGTTTTTGTCATATGTGGAGGGTCTTAAGCCCTTCTTAACACAGATAGTTTGTAAAAATCAACAGAGGCACAGCTGCAAAATTTGATAGTTTATTAAAAAGTCACAATTTAAAACATCGTTTAAAAAAATGACCACACTAGAAGTGAGAGACGTCTATGTATCTTAACACTACAAAAATAGATAAAACCCTTCCAAAAACAAAGTAAAAATAAATCAAAACTGAAACAGTAGCAGGGCAACCTACACACAAAAGAGATCAAGTTAAACAAACACATTAACCAGCAGGTCAATCATAAGAAACTGCCCTTACCTTCTCTAAAGTGAGATAGTGCTCTGTATGCCACTCTCAGCAGTATGTTACCTCTGCACAAGTCATCAGCATCAGCCTGGAATCTGATCTCCTTTGTGATCTACCTACTTTTAAATGTAAATGCTGATTACCTGTCTCCTAACAGACCAGCTGCACTCTATCACGGCATCTTCCATATATGGGCAAGAGGAAGTGTGCAGCACTGCACTTCAGGGACAAGCTGCCCCGGCTACAATCTACCCCAACTTTTTGTGTTGACGGCCCGTCAACATATAAATAACCCACTAACACCATGGTCGAAAAATATCAGCCACACTGCTATCAGCACCAGTGATCTGAGAGACTGTAGCCCCTTTGACTTTACATCTTGGCCTCTCTGGAAGGTGATGGGGGTTTGAATGGTAACCGGCCGTTTTCCTTGTCGTCCGTCGGAGGGGGCCCAAGCTTTCTCCAGTCTCTTGAAAAGCAACTGTAGAGGGCCTCTGGTCTTTGGTTGCTACAGCCTGGGGGTGTGTCGCTTTGGCCAAGGTGCAACGTTCACATTGTTGGCACCAATCTCTAATCTCTTTGTGCATCAGAGGCCAGTAGCACCGCTTCCTAATGAGCTCAGTGGTCCACTCCACTCCTTGATGTCCATGACTTTGGTGCAGCCGTTTCATCACCTCCTCCTTTAAGGACTCAGGCAGCAGCAATTGATGAACATCCTCACCCCCATCAGGACGCTGTGTACGGCGATATAACAGGCCATTCAGCTGGACCACTTTGTTCCACTGTCGAAGTAGCTGCAGGACTTTTGGGGAGAAACTGGCCCTTTCTGCTTTATCTGGACGTCTCTGTGTCCTCCACGACTTTAAAAACACACTTATGGTAGGATCAGCTTCTTGGAGGGTGCTGATGTCATTAGGGGCATGGGTGGGGAAAATGGACACTGCAGCCTGGAACACATGTTGGGTTACATCTGGACAGCTTGGCTGCTTTCCCGCCTGCTGGTAAGCAGCCGCAGCCTCTCCTTGTAGTGGAGTTGGATGCTGCAGGACGAGGTTCATCCTCTGTTGATGACAGTTTCTGGCTATATGACCAGGTTTCTGGCAGCGCCTACAGATAATGGGGGTTGTTCTGTTCAAATATGGCCGATGTGAGGACCTTGAGATGGATTGCAACTGTAACACATTTTGAGAGAGCAGATTAATCTGATCCTGTTGCTTTAACAACATTTCCTTTATTTCTGACAAATCAGAAGACCCTGAGGCAACCTCTGAATCTGGTCTACTGCTTTGGGATCTGTGTAATGCACAATATGATGGTACAGAGCTCCTTTTTCTTTCAGTTGGTTGTCCCTCCTGTTCCCACCTAATTGCTTCCTTCCTAATGTCCAAAAGCGTACACTCTGGGTTTTCTCTAATTAGTTTTTTCAATTCTCTACGTAAGGTAGGATCAAGGACATGTTCAGCAAACTGGTCTCTCAAAAGCATGGCACCATTAACAACAGCATTTGGTGCATTGGCAGTAATCTTTTCCATTAAACAAAACAGTGCATGAGAAAACTCCTTCAGTGATTCACCCTCTTCCTGTCTTCTAGAAAAAAAATCTTCCTGCAAAGTTACATAAGACTTAGAGCAACCATACAGTTCTTGTAAAATTGCAAAAATGCGTTCAGGGTCCTCTCTATCAGCCCGGGGCCTAAATCGTATTTCCTTTTTAGCTTCACCTTCCAGGTGATCAAACACAAAATAGGCTTGGTCTAGAGAAGATAGATGTCCAGCCCGTACACTGGATCGGACCTCCTCTATCCAGTCCATAACCCCGATCCCAACAGTACCTCTAAAAACAGGACATTTACGTTCCCTTGGGATGTAAAAGAGCCGCTCCATTACTGGCACTTCCCCCGCAGAGACAGGTTGGGGACCCTTCCTTGTCACACCACTAGAGGTAGAAGGTAAAGAGTCTTGATCAGTCATAAACTTTTCTTGAAGTTTCTGGTTCTCCACCTGCAGGTGATGAATCATGTCCTTCAGCTCCTGAAGCTGCTCCTCCATGGTTCCACAGCTTAGAGTTCCTTTCATGTTCCACCACAGATTGATCAGACTCCGTGTCCCTCGTCGAACCTGCTACTGTTTCAGTAAAAAAACAAAACAACAAACAAACAAAACGCACAAAAAAACTTCTCCCTAGCCCTATTCAAATCAGTAAAACAAATTTCTGCAAGCATGTGCCACTGTCTTACAAAATTCTACCAGCAACGCCAGTTTGTGACCTAAGGTACAGTTTTTGTCATATGTGGAGGGTCTTAAGCCCTTCTTAACACAGATAGTTTGTAAAAATCAACAGAGGCACAGCTGCAAAATTAGATAGTTTATTAAAAAGTCACAATTTAAAACATTGTTTAAAAAAATGACCACACTAGAAGTGAGAGACGTCTATGTATCTTAACACTACAAAAATAGATAAAACCCTTCCAAAAACAAAGTAAAAATAAATCAAAACTGAAACAGTAGCAGGGCAACCTACACACAAAAGAGATCAAGTTAAACAAACACATTAACCAGCAGGTCAATCATAAGAAACTGCCCTTACCTTCTCTAAAGTGAGATAGTGCTCTGTATGCCACTCTCAGCAGTATGTTACCTCTGCACAAGTCATCAGCATCAGCCTGGAATCTGATCTCCTTTGTGATCTACCTACTTTTAAATGTAAATGCTGATTACCTGTCTCCTAACAGACCAGCTGCACTCTATCACGGCATCTTCCATATATGGGCAAGAGGAAGTGTGCAGCACTGCACTTCAGGGACAAGCTGCCCCGGCTACATATATGTTGTGACAAATATGCAAATTTCCAACATCATGTCACAATACCTTTAAATATTTCTGTCTTGTCGTTCATAGGTTTTATTTATACTTTTAGTCTGATCTCAATCATTCTGTCTGATGATTTGTTTTAGGACTTGACACAGAGAAGGACCCTTATCCAAGTTTATCTAAGAAACCTCGGACAGAGTGGAGTAAAGATGGTGACGCTCAGCTGCTCTCAGCATCTACTGACCCACCGCAGCCAGCAGAAGACAGCAACGGGAAGGAAGAACAGAGCAACAGTGAGACAGGAGACGGACAATATGATGAAGGATCAACCAGTTACATTATTCAAAGACTAGCGTCACTTCTCAGTCAAACAGATGCATACATCCTGGACATTGACTTGGATTTTTTTTCCTGTAAAAATCCATTTAAGGATATTTACACAGAGGTAACTAACACAGAATCAGCCGTTCTTAGTGCAACATTACATGAAAGTTCTTCCAATTGTTCAATTTATCTTTGTTCATCTTTGTAATCATCCCTAGTGGGATGTATTCTGGCTTTGTCAAATAGACCTACCGGTAATTAATTTAATCATTTTAAGTTAAGTGCTATTTGTCATCAGTGTATGTTCCCATGCGATGATGAAATTAGTTATCTGCACTTAACCCATCACACCTGAGATACACCCTTGTGGAGCAGTGGGCAGCTATGTAAGCACCCAGGGAGCAATTGGGGATTGGGTGTCTTGCTCAGAGACACCTGGGATTGGCTGGAAGTCGAACCGTGACTTTCAGGTAAATGGTAAATGGAGCTTATTTATATAGCGCTTTCCAGCCCCCTGTAAGGAGCCCCAAAGCGCTTTACAATACCAGCCATCCACCCGTTCATACACCGGTAGTGGTAGCCTGCCTTGCAAGGCGCTATCCAGACCTACCGGGAGCAACTCGGGGTTAAGTGTCTTGCCCAAGGACACAACGACACATGGTGGGCGGATGCGGGATTCGAACCTCCAACCTTCCGATCGGGGGTCGACTGCCATTACCACTTTGCCACGGCCGCCACAGGTCCCAAGTTGGCTGCCCTTCTTCTACCCCATCTCGAAGATAAGATAAGCCTTTGATCACCCCTCACCCCAAGGGGGAAATTAACAGTGTTACGACAGCTTTGTTAGCAAGTAGGGAACAGCAGAACACATCTATTTGCATCATTACTAAAATAAATCAATAAAAATAAAATAAGATATGATATAATAAAAATAAAATTGCAGAACAATATGGACAATATACGGTAACTAGTAGAAATGTAAGAACTTAAAATAAGTAAATATTCTAGTTGATAAAAACATATTTGGTCAAAGATTTAAAAAAATATATATCTCAAAAGAAAAAAGCAACAACTTTTTCTAGGATTATTTTTGCCTTCTATCACTGAGAACATTTGGAATACTCTCCGTTCATCCATCCATATTGTGAGCTGCATAGCTTAAATAAAAAGTGACATGCCAACTTTCATTTTGGCATCTCTGGGCTCTCTATGAGGAACCAGCTCCCCACAATATAAAAGGAGTTTCTAGATATTTAATCTTGAGGAAAAAGTGACATGAATTAATTTAATCATTAAGATTTGTTTGTGTTTTGTTTTTTACAGATTAAAAAATATCAATAATATTAACTCTATCTGCTTGAGCTTTGTTGTTGTTGTTGTTGTTGTTTTTTGTGTGTACTTGTTAACTTTTTTAATGATTTTAGGACAATTTTCAGTAAAGTGTTTGTGTGTCTATATAAAACGCCTCATGATGGGTGATCTTATGATGATCTTGAACTGACCTGAGCTCTTTGTTTCTATCCAGGAAGAATTTTCCATCCTCAAAGAGCTCTACAACTTCAAAGTCCCCAACCTGAGTGCTGATGAGGTCAGATAGCTTCACCCTTACATGTACTACTCCACAGAACTGAGTACAATCTTACACCTATACCTTAAATACATGCATATTCATCCATCCATCCATTATCTTTTACCCGCTTCTTCCATTTTGGGTCACGGGGGTCGCCGGTGCCCATGTCCAGCAATCACTGTGCGAGGGGCGGTGTACACCTTGGACAGGTCTCCAGTCCATCACAGGGACACATAGAGACAAACAACCATTCACTCTCTCACTCACACCTAGGAACAATTACCAATTAGTCTAACATGCATGTTTTTGGTCTGTGGGAGGAAACTGGAGTATCTGGAGAAAACCCATGCATGCATGGGGAGAACATGCAAACTCCACCCAGAAAGGCCCCCGGACCAGGATTTGAACCAGGGACCTGCTCGCTGAGAGGCAGCAGCTCTACCAGTTGCGCCACCATGCTGCCTGTATCCATAGAAGACAAATTTACTCACCTTACATATATTTTACAAATTCACAGAGCTGAGCAAAGGCATGTCACCTTATAGCTACTGGTGTGGATTCTCATCCAGGACCTGGCAAATCAAAAATGATAATAAAACAATAACTGTGTCCTCATGTATGAACACACATAACAGGATGTATCCAGTTGAATGTGTGAAAGTTTGAGCTTCTTAGTTGCGGTGAGAATGAGCTTGCCTCCACGCAAATGAATCCAAAACACGCTCCTGACAGGTTTTCATAAAATGTTGAAGATTTTTTTCTGTCTCAAACCAAACCGTTTTTCAGGTTTTCAGACCCAGCAAGGTTTACAGAAGTGATTTTGTTTCAAACATTAATTTATACATGTTAAACTCAAATGTCTCATTAAGTGTCATCTATGTGATCAAAACATGTAACTCTTCTTCTTCTTACCCTGATGCATGCTCTTCTTCTTCTTTTGATAAGACATAAGATTTCTTGTTTCATCAAATAGATATTAACATACAAAATGAAAGCCTAAAAATTCAACTCTAGAGATAAGCTATTACACAGATGAACAAAAATATTTTTAGAGCAAAATTATTTGGAAAAATATAGAACGAGGTTATTTTAATTGAACACGCTGCTTGCGTCAGCTGTTGCCACTTCCTCCACCACACATGACGGCAGGTGTGGAGACGCGCATGGCCCTGATGATAAGCAAACCCATCCATCGATTATCTTTACCCACTTCTTCCTTTTTGGGTCACTGCTCGCTGGTGCTCATGTCCAGTCTTCACAGAGGCAGGGTACACCCTGGACAGATCGCAAGTCCATTTCAACCGGCGAGTCAGTGGACGCGCACAGCCGGTGATGTACACATCGGAGCTATGCTAGCAGCTAGCCCACACAAGCCGGCTATCCCATCCATGGTTTGGCTAACGTACGCTCCTTGGACAATAAACTGGATTACATACGCCTGCTACGAACGACACAAAAGACTGTGAGAGACTGTTGTGTTTTTGTGTTCACGGAAACATGGCTTAACAACAACGTTCCGGACCATGCTATTCAGGATAGGGAGTCGGTGTCCGCGCCCCTTCCAGCTCCAGTGAGTTGGATTTGACCATTTCAGAATTTTGGGAAGTTAATTTGAAGCGTTTGAGTTGTTTAAGGGTCTGTAAAGTTGCGTTCTGTTAGATGTAAAGGATATATAGGAGGTCAATATTAATACTGACCTCTTTATTTTAATTAATTTGCTTATTCAGATTGAATAGTAATTTCACGGATTCTTTTCTTTTTCAGTTTACCCAATATTTCTGTGATCTTTATGATGGATAAATAAATAAAGCCATTAAGTGACAGAGACGTTGATTTTAGTTTGGTATGCCAGGAGACACTACCATTTATTTAAAATAAATCAACTAAAATTAACACCATTACACTTGATTGACGGATTTCACTTCTCTTGCAATTTAATACGTCGGCACATTTAAATTGCAACACAACAGACATAAATACAGGTTGTCAATATACTTAGTCTGTGGTTCTTTAGCTTAAAATAGTTACCAGCTTAGAATGGAGATAGGGAGAGATTTAAGAGGAATAGGGAGAGGTTAAGAGAGGAAGTTATTTATCTTGAGTTTAACCAGATGACACTTTCCATCCGACTTCTGTTAAATCCAGGTACGTTTGTAAACGCTGACTCATTACCTTGAAGACGACTAGTCTTATAAAGAGATGGCACCAGCCTTTCGGGCGTACAGAATCGTTGCAGGTCCAACACGTCCAAACCGGTTCTCGTTTACGTTTCAACGTCTCCTGGGATCCGCGTCGATCATCAGAAAATGGTGTCAGCTCCTGGTTGACTTCAAGATAACTTATTCCAGAAAGGAATTTAATTCAAAGTTCTGAGCTTGTACGCTCGGTTCGAAGTGGACTGATAACAAGCATGTTATCAGCCTTTACTGAAGACGAAGGTCCTTAGCTCTTGACCAAACGTCCCACAGCTTGAAGAGAAAGTTCACATCTCTCCTTCCTCACAGGAACTAACTGTTTCAGGAAAACTTAGAACCCTTAGTAGAGGATCTGAGACTTGTCCCTCTCTGATTGGTCCAAAAGAACCAGTCGAGCAGTTCACTTGTTGTTATCAAGATTCAAGGGTACAGCCAGAACAGAGTGAAAATGTTTAGGAAAAGACAGAGAGTGCTGGAGTCATTCTCATGAAAACAACGGATTAACTGTCTTCTTCATTTCTAAACAAAACGTCCGGGCCTCTCTGACCCGAGCCTTCAACTTTCACACAACAGGAGTGACACAGTAATGTTTAACATTACAGAATCCATCCATCCATCCATTTTCGTCCGCTTATCCGGGGTCGGGTCGCGGGGGTAGCAGCCTAAGTAGGGAGGCCCAGACTTCCCTCTCCCCAGCCACATGGAGCAGCTCCTCTGGGGGAATCCCAAGGCGTTCCCAGGCCAGCCGAGAAACATAGTCCCTCCAGCGTGTCCTGGGTCTTCCTCTGGGCCTCCTCCCGGTGGGACATGCCCGGAACACCTCCCCAGGGAGGCGTCCAGGAGGCATCCTAACCAGATGCCCGAGCCACCTCAACTGGCTCCTCTCGATGTGGAGAAGCAGCGGCTCTACTCCGAGTCCCTCCCGGATGACCGAGCTTCTCACCCTATCTCTAAGGGAGAGTCCAGACACCCTGCGGAGAAAACTCATTTCAGCCGCTTGTATCCGAGATCTTGTTCTTTCGGTCACAACCCAAAGCTCATGACCATAGATGAGGGTGGGAACGTAGATCGATCGGTAAATTGAGAGCTTTGCCTTTTGACTCAGCTCTCTCTTCACCACGACAGACCGGTACAGCGCCCGCTTCACTGCGGACGCTGCACCTATCCGCCTATCGATCTCACGCTCCAGTTTTCCCTCATTCGTGAACAAGACCCCGAGATACTTAAACTCCTCCACTTGGGGCAGGACCTCATCCCCGACCCGGAGAGGGCATGCTACCCTTTTCCGGCTCAAGACCATGGCCTCGGATTTGGAGGAACTGATCCTCATCCCGGCCGCATCACACTCGGCTGCAAACCGCTCCAGCGAAAGCTGTAGATCACGATCTGATGAAGCCAATAGGACCATATCATCTGCAAAAAACAGAGAAGAGATTCTAAGGCCACCAGCTGATATCTAGGGTTCTCAGGGGAGCAGATGGTGTGGGTTAAGGTCCTAGCCTATTTGGCACCCTGGGCAAGCAACCCCAATGGAGAGAACATTTGGCGCATCCTAAAGAGGAAGGTGTGACAAAGAAGGCCCTAGACGATTGAACAGTTAAGTCTGGTTTATACTTCTTGTCTCACGTCTTTTACCCCCCGTTGAGTGAACCTAGCGATGACGCAATTGCGTGTGTGTCACCGACCGCATTGAGTGTTTATACTTGGCAAGATGTGGGGGATACATTATAATAAATCCCTCCCTCTTCCCTCCCACTGCATAACTCAGCGAGTTTCTCTCCTCGGGGAGGTCTAGCCAGGATTTCATGAGGGGCGGTTCGTTTAAAAGAAATGTGGACCTTGAAAGTTGGACATGCCTCAGTGGTCCTGCGGGGAACGGGTCAGTTTTCCACTCCAAAGACTCTGGTTCGATTCCCACTTGGTTGAACTTTTTTTTTTTAAATTTAAATTAAATTTATTCATTTCAAATTGTAAAAACACAAGAAAATTATTTACAAAACCACATTATAAAACAAAACAATACATGAAATGAAAGGAGGCAGAAGAAGAAAAAAATCTCATTATTTCTGCCCCTTCTTCAAACAAAATTAACAATCAATTCAAATAGCAATCGCACATATATAAAAAATATAAGATATTAAATGATTTCTCACACAAAACCATAAATATTAATTTGCATATAAACCAATTTATGAATATTTGTACAGAAATTTTGTTTTAATCATTTTCTTAAATATAGATATTGACTTTGCAATTTTAATAGCAAGTTTTAGTATCAGTTTCCAAACCATTCCACAGTTCTATTCCCTGTACTAAAGTAGACCTACTCTTTAAACTAGTTCTGTATTGTGGCAGTCCTAACTAGTCCTTTTTACAAAAAGCCTTTGGATGTTTGAGGGTAATGAGAAATTCTGAGCTTTGAACAATAATAAAAGAATATTATAGTCAACCAAATCATAAAACTTTAGCAATTTCAATTTGTAAAACAAAACATTTCAGAGTCAGAGTGTCTTTATTGTCATTTGCACCGCATGTGGTACATGAGATGAAAACGAGATTATGTACACGAGGTCCCAGTTACATCCAACAACAATGAAAGAGAAAAACAGTAATAACATCTAGAATTAACTAAGAAAAGCATCAACTAGTAATACACTAAGCCTAATATAGTGGGAATAAACAGCAGCACGAACATGAGTTTGTATGAGCAGATGGTCACAGATGAATACAGCAACAAGAAAACAGATCAGCATCAGTATGATGTGATATTTTGCAGTGTTTATTTTTTTATTTTATTTTTATTTATTCATGAGTCTAACAGCCTCAGGGTAGAAGCTGTTCCTCAGTCTAGTGGTTCTACATTTGATGCTCCTCAACCTCCGTCCTGAGGGGAGTGGGGCAAAGAGTGAGTGTGCTGGGTGAGTGAGGTCTTTCATGATGCAGGTGGCTCTTTTCCTGCATCTGGAGGTGTAAATGTCTGTGATGGTGGGGAGACTGACTCCAACAGACTTCTGTGCAGCCTTCACCACTCTCTGCAGAGCTTTCCTCTCTTCAACTGTGCAGCCTCCATGCCACACGTTGATGCTGGAGCACAGGATGCTCTCCACTGCACACCTGTAGAAGGAGGTGAGGACTGGGCTGCTCAGACCAGCTCGTCTCAGCCGTCTGAGGAAGTAGAGTCTCTGATGACCTTTCTTGATCAGGCTGGTGGTGTTGTTGCTCCAGCTGAGGTTATCATTCATGTGTACACCCAAGTATTTGTAGCTGGAGACCACTTCCACTGCAGACCCACCTATTTTCAGTGGGGCATGGTTGTGTTTGTTCCTTCTGAAGTCCACAATCATCTCCTTTGTCTTCTTCACATTCATGTGAAGATTATTCTCTTTGCACCAGCTCTCCAGGTGTTCCACCTCCTGTCTGTAGCTGGACTCATCATTGTTTGTAATGCATCCCACCACCGCTGTATCATCTGCAAACTTAACAATATGACAGCCTGGAAGTGTGGCTGTACAATCATATGTGAGCAGAGTGAACAGAAGGGGGCTCAGCACACATCCCTGAGGAGAGCCAGTGCTGAGGGTTATGGTGGAGGAGGAGAAGTTGTGGATCTTCACGGACTGTGGTCTGTCTGTTAAGAAGTCTAGTACCCAGTTACAAATAGAGGGGCTTAGTCCAAGTGTAGATAGTTTGTCTATCAGAGTTTGGGGGATCATGGTGTTGAAGGCAGATGTGAAGTCCACAAAGAGCAGACGCACGTATGAGTCTTTCTGATCCAGGTGGGTGAGAGCAGTGTGGACCACGGAAGAAATGGCGTCCTCTGTTGATCGGTTCTCACGGTATGCGTATTGATGAGGGTCCTCATTGATGTTGACGGTTGCCTTGATGTGGGACATGACCAGTTTCTCAAAACATTTAGCGACTATCGGGGTGAGGGCCACCGGTCTATAGTCATTCAGACCAGTCACTGTGGAGCTCTTTGGGACTGGGATGATTTGATGGATGGCAGTAATGTTTTCTTGTAATAATTCTTATGGCTCTCTTCTGTAAAATAAAAATAGGCTTTAGTTACAGTTTTGCACGCTTTACCCCAAATATCTATACAGTAAATTAAGTGCGGGAGTAAACCGTGTTATATAACAACAACAAAAAGTAAACCAAGTGAGATTCGAACTCAAGTCTTTGGAGTGGCAGTGCAATGCGTTTCCACTGGACCACCGAGACAAGTTGCTTGACAGCGGAGTTTTCTTTGTGTTAAAAGCTGCGTGCAGGCGCGATCCTCTTCCTTTTGTCAACTTTACACGCGCATGCTTTTGTGTGCACGCGCGTGTTCGTAAATATATATATATATATATAAATATATATGT
>JBBPBX010022684.1:18634-41191 GCA_038048925.1 Garcialebias charrua
GTATTTTTATTCTTACAGAATTTGTGTTCTCTCCATATCAGTTTGTTCATTCATTCATTCAACCTTTATTTATACAGGCTGAACTCGTTGAGCCACGGGGACTCATTTACAAGAGGGACCTGTCTCACTCACACCTAGGGTCAATTTAGAGTTAACAATCAGCCTAACATGCATGTTTTTGGACTGTGGGAGGAAACCGGAGCACCCGGAGAAAACCCACGCATGCACGGAGAGAACATGCAAACTCCACCCAGAAAGGCCCCCGGACCAGGATTTGAACCGGGGACCTGCTCGCTTAGAGGCAGTCAAAGTCAACTTTATTGTCAGAACTGCAATATGTACAGGACATACACAGGACCGAAATTGCGTTTCTCTCAGTCCCTCGGTGCAACAGTAACCATCTAAACACTAAACACTAAAACATTTAATAAACATAAGCATAAAATAGTAAAAAAGTGTAACACTGTCCTGAGTTTTTTCATAATACAGGTAGTCCCCGAATTACGAGCGCTCTGATCTACGAGGTTCCAGACTTACGAGCTGGCGAATTTTTGGAAAAAACGCAAAAAATACTGAGTTTTCATGTGTTTTTTCACCACAGTTAGTTAGATAAACATATGGACACACGTTTCCGATCATTTTTATGCACTCATAAGCAGTTTTTTGATGAAAATAGAGTGTTTGTAGTCGCGCTAGCGAAACCGTTCCAATTTACGAGCGAAATTTCGGACTTACGAGAGACATGGCAACCGTTCCAAATTACGAGATTTCCGGTTTACGAGCGCCTCGTTGTAACGGATCTCGCTCGTAAATCGGGGACTACCTGTAGTATAAAAGTATGAAAATTTACACCAACACTGAAACACCAAACACCCCTAAAACACCAAACACCCAATGAACATAAGCATAAAATGAAATAATAAAAGTGTAATACTGTCCTGAGTTTTTGCATAGTAGTATAAAAAGTATAAAACGTATATCTATAAAATAAACTGAAGTTTCTAGCGTTGACATTTGCAAAGAGTCATCAACATCTCCAAAAGTTTGGTCTGTGTTGTAAAAAGCTGCACTTTGAACCTGCAGAAGGAATGTTGTTGTTGGAATATGGGGAGATGTTTTGTTTTGGCTACTGGGGGGATGTTTTGAGCACACAAAAGACTTCAGCCCCAGGGGGTCACACAAACCTAATTGAATGCAAATCCCTCAATCTGTCATTTTACAGTCTCTGGTAAGTGTAGTACTCATCTGAATATTCTGGTATTCCTAGTGTTAAGTGAATGCAAAAGGTGATGACTAAATAGCTTCACATTACTGAACATAATAATTACTTTTTTTATTTAAAACGGACAATAAAAAGGATAGTATAATAGTAGTGACATCACGACCAGGTTTGGTAATAATGAGAAATTGCATCACCTCATCTAAATAGCTATGCTAAAGCTAAGCTAACGATCATTAAGCACCGCTAGTTTTTTTTTTTTATCAGCTTGCACGAAACGTGTGTGTTACTGGTTCTGTATTAATTCATATCATTAATGACAAAACTGTTTTTTAAAATCAGATAATGAATGCACTTATTCACGCAGAACGTTAGCTTGCTGAGCTAGCTGCTAACAGGGCTGGTGCAAAAACAGGCCCGGTCACAGGGACCAGCTCGCTCTCTGTTTATCTCCCGCTGTCTCTGTGTTTCAGCCTCTAAGATCAGATACACGTTTACATGGGCTAACTTACCTGAAATTTAAACTTTTATGACTTCTGTCGAGCCTGAAGCCATTGTGTTGGAGCGCGCAGTGTTGACTTCTCCCCCTCCCTGCCTGCTCGGTTGCTCCTCTTGGCTTACCGTATTCGTCGGCCTATAAGTCGCACTGCAGTATAAATCGCACCAACCAAATATGCCCAATTAAATGGAAAAATCAACGTATAGGTCGCACCGGCCTATAAGTCGCACCGGCCTATAGGTCGCACCTCACGTGAGCTGGTGTTTTGCCCAAAATGGACTGGCTGCCAAATTGTTTGGAAGGACTTTTGACAAGATTATCACATTAAAACTACAGTATTTTGTTTGATGTGTATTAATTAATAAATGAACATTATTTTGGACTGGCTGCCAAATTGTTTGGAAGGACTTTGTTGAACTTTTCATTAATAAATGAACATTATTTTTTTATATTTTGTGTCTTTCATCATTTATCTTTAAAGATAAACACATAGAAATATATTTTTATTAGCTGACATCACAGTAAAAAACGTGTCTCAGTTTAAAATGATGACAGAAACAGATACTGTATTTATTTTATGGCTTTTATTTATTTATTCAAAACCTTTGAAGTCTTCATCTTCTGTGTCTTAATTAATAAATGAACATTATTTTGGACTGGCTGCCAAATTGTTTGGAAGGACTTTTGACAAGATTATCACATTAAAACTACAGTATTTTGTTTGATGTGTCTTAATTAATAAATGAACATTATTTTGGACTGGCTGCCAAATTGTTTGGAAGGACTTTTGACAAGATTATCACATTAAAACTACAGTATTTTGTTCGATGTGTCTTAATTAATAAATAAACATTATTTTGGACTGGCTGCCAAATTGTTTGGAAGGACTTTGTTGAACTTTTCTTTAATAAATGAACATTATTTTTTTATATTTTGTGTCTTTCATCATTTATCTTTAAAGATAAACACATAAAAATATATTTTTATTAGCTGACATTACAGTAAAAAACGTGTCTCAGTTTAAAATGATGACAGAAACAGATACTGTATTTATTTTATGGCTTTTATTTATTTATTCAAAACCTTTGAAGTCTTCATCTTCTGTGTCTTAATTAATAAATGAACATTATTTTGGACTGGCTGCCAAATTGTTTGGAAGGACTTTGTTGAACTTTTCTTTAATAAATGAACATTATTTTTTTTATATTTTGTGTCTTTCATCATTTATCTTTAAAGATAAACACATAAAAATATATTTTTATTAGCTGACATTACAGTAAAAAACGTGTCTCAGTTTAAAATGATGACAGAAACAGATACTGTATTTATTTTATGGCTTTTATTTATTTATTCAAAACCTTTGAAGTCTTCATCTTCTGTGTCACTGCACCATTTTTGGACCAGGCAGATGTCAACAGTGTAGGTACTATAAAGGGTTTCTTAGCGCCCATAGCGGCCGAAACTGGTACTGCACCATTTTTGGAGCTTTTGACCAAAGTCACATTATGACCAAAATGTTGGAAAAATCGACGTATAAGTCGCACCGGCCTATAAGTCGCAGGGCTTAGAAATGTAGGCAAAAAGGTGTAAAAAGGTGCGACTTATACGCCGGAGAATACGGTACTTCAAAGTCACGTGACCAGTCAAATTGCAGCCTGTGCTGTTCGAGAATCGCATTTTAACATATTGCGAGATTATCGCAAATGCGATTAATCGTTCAGCCCTACCCCTTACCGATAGCCTTGCTATAGTGTGCTATTCCTGTTGATGAGGCAGTAGAGGTGGTCTGTGTAAGGTTAAAATCAGACACCACTCTGAGCAGCAGGATCACGCTTTCCACAGAGCAACTGTGTCAACGCTTGAAACTGTGCCTGCAGTCAACCTACTTCACATATGGGGATCAATATTATAGGCAGAAACATGGGTGTGCTATGGGGTCTACAGTGTCCCCTATTGTTGCCAACCTTTACATGGAGGGGGTAGAAAAGAGAGCCTTGACGTCCTTTTCAGGGAGACCACCAAGTCATTGGTTCAGGTATGTTGACGACACCTGGGTTAAAATTAAATCTCAGGAAGTCCAACATTTCACTGATCACATCAACTGGTTGATTCACAGCTCTCTTTTAAACTCCACGTGAAAAACCTAGTAAAGAAACTGAAAGTTAAACTGGGTTTCTTTTTCAGAAACAGATCATGTCTAACACTGAATGTTAGGAAACGCCTTGTATCTGTGACTTTCCTCCCCTCCATTGATTACGGTGACCAAAGGTGGGCACAGACCGCTAGAGAGCGCTAAAGCGCTAATCCGCTTACAGCGGACCTAAATTATTTGTCAGCGTTTTTGTGGTTTGACTAACTTTTATAATTCATAAGCGGATTTGTGCTATTTTTATTTAAAATGCAGTACCACTAATAACTAATTATCTATCAGTAAAAACGAAAAAACTTATTTACAGGCTCTCGCTGGCTCTCGTAGCTGCTTTTCCCCCCATTGGTGTAAGTACACCGTGAGCAGAGAGGAGGGAGGGGGAGCAGAGGGGAGAACAGACGCGGATCTACCATGTAGGCAAATGATGCCGTTGCTTGGGGCCCCAAATCAGCAAGGGCCCCGACCCCGGCCCGCCTCGGCCAGTCACCTACATCACTAACATTGCTCATGCTTGTTAATGTACATTTAACATAAAAATAATTATAGCTACGATGAAAACGATCATTAAAAACGCAATACAAAAACCGGTCGATTTCTGTATCCCCCTACTAAAAATGGACTATTCCATCTTGACATCTTCCGGGTCAGAGGTGAACTCGGGTGCTAACGTTTATGGCTAGCTGTTTGCGCTCGGTCTCTTCATAAATCCGCAGAGAACTCCGCTGTTTCAAGCCAAATCAACGCGGCCGGAGGATTGTATTGTGTGTTTTGTGTCCACCACTCGACGGTGAGTCGTTTGTTTTATTTATTTGGGTTCCTTTTATGTAGGAATGCGGTGGCGACATGCCCGTGTATTTGAGATTTAAAAGTGGTCTTAAGGATTAAAAGATCATTCTCATTTTGTTAATTTCGTGGCCGAATAGAATATATCTACGTAAAGTATTAAATAAATCATTTGAATTTTGAAATTTCATCCTTTTAGGATCATTTTAGTTACTTTTCATTAAATCTGTTGACTGCCTATAGAATTTTGGAATTGGTTTAATTTATTTTTCGGTTGCGCAACAAAAAAGAAATTACTATTTGTTTTTTGAAACAATATTGAAGTAAATTAAGCTTAATTGACTCTTATATGAATTAAACTTGGATACAACTTGGAAGTGCACTTTAAAACTTGATCTCTAACTTTAATTTTACCTGTACTGTTGATGTGGTCTTTGAATTGAAGTTATAATAATAATAATGTAATAAACTTTATTTGTATAGCACCTTCCTGCAATGCCTTGCATTGACCAAGGTGCTTAACAGATATAGGATAATCTAAAAAAATAAATACAAAGTATGTGCATGTGTAATGAAGAATATAATTTGTACGTGCAGCTGTTAATACATGTAAAGTTTTTTTTAATGTTTGTTGCTCTTTTTGCCAACTGTGATGTTTCTTCTGTCCAGGACTGTAAATATCCAGGTGGGTCAGGAGGAGTTAATGGGAAGCTGCTGCTGTGACGTAAGAGGTAGGATAAAGGTGTTCATGCACCGCTAGTTGGCAGTCTAGTGCAAATATTGCATAACTTGTTGGCTAGCAATTGTTAAATTTAATTAGCTGTTTAAAATTTAGATTCCCCTAATTTTCATAAGACATTAGTGCTTTTGAAATTGCGGACCTAAATAAATTAATTAGTGCTTTAGAAATAGCGGAACTAATTTTTGGATTAGCGCTGCCCAGCACTGGTGACAAGGATGGATAAGATCAGGAATGAGATCATCAGAGGTACAGCACATGTTGAACAACTGGGAGATAAAGTTAGGGAGGCCAGACTGAGATGGTTTGGACATGTCCAGAGGAGGGACAGTGGATATATTGGTAGAAAGATGTTAGAAATGCAGCCGCCAGAAAAAAGACAAAGAGGAAGGCCAAAGAGGAGATTATGGATTCAGTTAGAGAGGGCATGAAAGTAGTTGGAGCGAGGGCAGAGGATGCAGAGGACAGAGTGACTTGGAGGAGGATGACTCAATGTGGAGACCCCTGAAGAAGGAAAAGCCAAAAAGAAGATGAAAACTTGTCCATTTGTGTTAGGCCATTCAGTAGAGTAACCATGAGTGAGGGAGGTAGTTGTCCTGAAGACCTATGGGGTTCACTCTGTCTGTGTGTGTCATGAGGACCCACTCCCCAAGAAAGACATGTAATGGGCAGCTATGTGATTGCCTGATTGTGACAAAGCTAAAAGTTTTTGGCAGCAGGAATCTCATTAGCCCATTAAAAATAATAATAATAATAATCCACAAATTAGCCGCAGATGTGGGGTTCAAACCTGTGAAAATAAGTAGTGGCTTATAGACCAGAATATACAGTACTTCAGTTCTCAACCTTAAACAATCATTTCTTTATTGGTTGCAGTCTGTCCAGAATGCTGCTGTACATCTTTTAACAGGTATTAAAAAGCACAGACATTCCAGATGTGCTGAAAACAAGGAACATCTAAAACATGCAAGATAGTGGCTGTAGATTGTTTTTTAAATGCAATTTGTTACGATAAAAACACTTTTGACTTGTTTTTTAAATAAATAAGACAATGTAGTTGGTTACAAACTTTACAAAATATGTGCAAAGTCAGAAATAATTATTTGTAAATGGGAAACTTGTTTCAAAGTAAGAATAATATACATCACAGTAACTTGTTTGATTTGCATTACAATGTAAATTGTCTTGTACATGTTACATGTTCATTTTACAAAAGGACTTCATAATTCCCCACTCGTTGCTCTCTGCACTGACATTCCCATGTCTACAGAGAAAGAGCCACTGTATACTGATTCAATCAGCCTAATCATCTGTTCAAATCAATACTTAAATTTATGAGTACCGTAAGACTGTGACATATTTTTAATCTCACCTCCACACTGGAGGGCACTTTAATTGGTTAAATCTTTTTCTCTGATTAGGCACTATTCACATTGGGCATTGTTTAATTCACTTGTAATTAGGGAGCCAGTAAAGATATGTGGCTGGTAAATTAATTAACACACAGAGCGCTCACATGCACTGAAGATAAAATCTGCAGCACATTCCTCCATTTAAAAGTCAAAGACAAATGTGAATAATTTCCAACTTGTTTCTACAAAGATAACATTTACTCAGAAAAGATGCAGTGTTATACAGAGCACATATTAGAACTACAAAACAAAAATGAGTACCGGGTATGTGAAAAAATAGCCCATGAAGAATTGATAAGCTTTTGATATATCCACATATAGCAATCTACATAAACCTATTGTTTTGGCTGTGGTAACATAGGTTTTTAAAGGACAACACCCACCATGACACTAACAATTCACCATATTGGACAATTACTGTAATTTATTATTAGGTCTATTTTCATTTTTGCATTTGGGCCAGGCGAGGGTTAAAAAAACAAAACAAAAAAACAACCCACTCCCGAATGAATCCGGAAACCTGGCCGAAGAGTCCCGAAGGGTCATGTGACTTTTGTTACATCGATCTCCACCCAGAAGGCAGAAGGTAGGAGTGAGTTTCCATGGAGGTTTATGAGAGAGAGTGCGTTAAAACTGCATATTTCCTGCATATTTCCTGGTGCATTTGTGTGTATATGGACCAGCGCTCTGATTTTATTTATTATTTATTTTATAACACCACTGCTGACCGTTGCTCTCATTCATTCTGCCCAGAGGAGCGAGCCGCGAGCCGCGCGCGTCTCTGGCTCCTCGTTCCGCTGGTTCCTCGTTCCTTTGAAGTTCCTCGTGCCGGTGTAATTTGCTCCCTGGAGTGTATGTATTTGCTCTCGTCAGCCTTGTTGCGGGGAGCACGCGGGGAGCACGCGGGGAGCAACGCGCAGAGCTCAGCTGCGCGGAAAGGGCCTTTCTGACCAGAAAGGGCCTTTCTGGTCACGGGGGGAGAGAATAAAAAGCCGATGCGGAAATGAATGAATTTGTTGCGATCAAACGAATTAAACTAGTATGTCTAAGTGGATGCTCGCTCAGAATATGATAGACATGAGTGAGCGACAGCAGGATTAATTAACACAGGCAGCTTTAGGGAATATTTAAAAATGCTTCGCTTTTTCTTTTCCTCGCTCGCCTGTAACTCCAAGGCGTCACTTTGGTGACGTGAATGCCCATGTGAATGCCCATATATGGAGAGGGGCAGATTTTCCCGGAGCTGCATGCTAAAATCTGCTATAAATCATGAAATAACACATTTAGCGTTATTTCTCCACAATATAAGTAAACGCTCCTGTATTATTTTTAAATAAACGAATAAATATTAATGGCGATGCAATTTGAAAACATGGTGGGTGTTGGACTTTAAACTGTAATTATTGACCGATGTTACATGTATAATAGGGGAAATAAAAAACAAGAATGCCAATATTTGTGATAATGCAGAAGGTTTTTGCCAACATTTCAAAATGAGTGTTGGGAAAATAGTTGGAATATAAATTCTATAAAATATAGCTTTTTGTTTGTTCAATATTTTTACAGAACACCAAGAAATCTTTCAGCAGCAGCAACAGTAGACATAATCTGATAGTTTGGACTGCTCTTGCAACAGCTTGCATAGAGATTTGAGAGCTATGTTCCCTCGTGTGAATGTCCCGGCAAGTTCAATTTCTGGTCAGAACATGCAACTCTCAGAGAAACTGTTAAAATCTAAGAGCTACATCCCAGATTTGACAAGCATCAGTTGGCATGTTAACTGTTAAAGTTTGTGACAGTACAACAGGCAAAAGAGAGAGAGAGAGAGAGAGAGAGAATTTATTGTCATTTGCACCGCATGTAGTACATGTGTTGAAAACGAGATTATGTACACAGGGTCCCAGTTACATCCAACAACAAATGCAAGAGAAAAACAATAATAACATCTAGGATTAACTAAGAGAGACATCACATCAGCTAGTAATACACTAAGCCCTAATGTAGTAGAAAAACATCATTATAAACAGCAGCACGAACATGAGCAGATGGTCACAGATGAACGCAGCAACAAGAAACAGATCAGTATCAGTATGATGTGACATTTTGCAGTGTTTATTCTTATTATTTATTTATTCATGAGTCTGACAGCCTCAGGGTAGAAGCTGTTTCTCAGTCTTAGCATGTAGGGTTTGTTTGGACGGTTTGTCAGAAAAAAAAAAAAAAAATCTATCAAGAACATGAAAACACCATGCTCATTATGTTGTATCTGAACAAGCCACAATACTCCTAGGACAAAGTTATTTAGACAGATGAGGCCAAAGTAGAAATGATAGAGATGTTTGGCTATAATGCACAGAACCATGTCTGAAAAAAATCCAATACAGCATACAACTACAAATACCTATTAGAGATCTAAGCATGATGGTGGAGGATTATTAGTTTGGACATGACACGTCGGATGTATCCTCATAGAGTTGGAGAGCTGGCGTCGTACTGCCGAGGGATTTATGATTTTGGAAAAGGGGAAAGGACCGATGAAGCGGGGTGCCAACTTACAGGGGGTGTTCTTTAAGTTGATGTCCAGAGTGGACAACCACATTCTTTGACCAACCTGATAAGTGGGTGCCGTGGAGCGGTGATGATAGGCGAGCCTTTTGGTTTGAGCCGCAATGCGCAGGAGGGCTGCCTTGACCTGGTGCCAGATGTAGCGACAATGCTTAAAGTGGTGTTGGATGGAGGGGACTGTGCAGTATGTCTCTAAACTGGGGAACAAAGGGGGCATATAGCCTAAAGAGGCTTCAAAAGGGGACATACCTGTGGCTGGGATCTATGAGAATTGTGGGTGTATTCCATCCACACTAGGTGCTGGCTCCAGGCTGATGGGTTCTTCTCTGCAACACATCCAAGGGTGGTCTCCAGTTCCTGGTTGCAACGTTCAGCCTGGCCATTGGACTATGGGTGGTAACCCGAGGTGAGACTAGTAGAAGCTACAAGAGAGTTACAGAAACAGCGCCATACCTGTGAGATGAACTGGGGACCACGGTCAGACACCACGTTTGAAGGGATACCGTGGATTCGAAACACATGCTGGGAGCGGGGCGGAGCCGGACCGCATGTAGTGTAAATTTGGCGTTAGAGCTGGGTCTGAAATTCAAAATATAGTTGATACGGTTGAAAAACAGGTACCAACGTGCCTGACGTGGAATCAGTCGTTTAGCATCTCTGAGGTAAGTAAGGTTCTCATGATCAGTCCAGATCAAAAAAGGGTTTTCAATGCCTTCCAACTAGTGCTGCCATTCTTCTTATGATCAGTCCAGATCAAAAAGGGGTTTTCAGTGGCTTCCAACCAGTGCTGCCATTCTTCGATGGCTAGTCAACTGCTAGGAGTTCACAGTTGCCCATGTCATATTTTCTTTCAACTTGGGATAACCGTTTTTAAAAGAAAGCACACAGATGAAACTTATTCTCGCCAGGGGACTTCTGGGAGATACTGCCCCCACCCCTGTGCCTGAGGCGTCGACCTCGAGAATGAACTGACGTTTGGGGCCTGGGTTGCAAAGGATGGGCGTGAAAGAAAACGGTTTCTTTAATTTACAAAAAGCTGCATTGGCTTTAGGTGTCGAAAAGAAGGTCTTGGAGGTAGAGGTGAGTTGGGAAAGGGGGGCTGCGACACGACTATAGTAAAACGTCTGTAAAAGTTGGCAAACCCCAGAAAACGTTGTAACTGTTTCCTGGACTCCGAGGTTGGCCATTCAACTACTGCTCTGGTTTTCTCAGGGTCAGTCCTACAGTGCCCACCTTCAAAAATGAATCCCAGGAAGGAAACCGTGGGAACACTGAATTCACACGTCTCCGCTTTAACAAATAATTGATTCTCTAGAAGTCTCTGTAGAACTACTCTCACTTGTTTCACATGTTGCAGGGGATCATGGGAATAAATGAGAATATCGTTGAGATAAACAAAAATGAAATCACTGATAAATAAACCCTCAGGTCCGCTGACCAACTGCTCCTGGTCATTCCACGGAGTAAGAGGAAGCTTCGAGGAGACAGGGCCTTCTCTGTTGGTGGCCTTGAGTTATGGAATGCTCTGCTTTTACACATTCGACAGGCTCCCTCACTGTCCATTTTTAAAACCCGTTTGAAAACACATCTCTACTCATTGGCCTTCAACCCAACTGAGACTTGATTTTACTTCATTTTTATTGATTTTACCTGTTTAACTTGTCATTTTATTGTATTTTAAATTGAATTTTTAGTTCACTGTGTGTTAGTTTGGTGGTTCTGTTTTTATGCTTTTTTTTTTTTTAAATCTTGTTTGTAGCTAGTGTCCAGCGCTTTGTTTCAGCTGTGGCTGTGTTAAAGCGCTTTATAAATAAAGTTGACGACGATGATGATGATGATGATAAAGTCTCTGAACACATCGTTCACGAGGGCCTGAAATACAGGGCATTGGTTAAGCCAAAGGTCATAACTAGATACTCTAAATGGCCGAGTGGGGTTCAAAAAGCCGTCTTCCACTCGGCGCCTTCTTTAACGTGTACGAGGTGGTAGAATTTTTTTAAATCGAGTTTGGTAAACACGGTTGCTGTTTTCAGCTGTTCGTGACGAGTGTCTATCAAGGGAAGTGGATATTTAATTTGAATCGTTATGTTGTTCAAACCTCTGTAATCAATACAAGGCCAAAGGGTTTTATCCTTTTTAGAAACAAAGAAGAAACCTGCCCCAACAGGGGAGGTAGAAGGGCGAATTATGCCTGAGTCTAAGAAGTTGTTTATGTATTTCTTCAATGACTTTTGCTCTGTGCCAGAAAGGTTGTAGAGCTGGCTTGATGGTAAGGGGGCACCAGGAAGCAAGTCAATGGAGCAATCATATGGACAAAGTGGGTGAAGCAACAGAGCTCTTTGTTTGCTAAAAGCTGCCGCTAGGTCGTGGTAATATGTCGGAACAGCAGTGAGGTTGATCTCCTCCTCAGGAGGTGTAGTTTGAGGGTGACTGACGACAGTGGAGCATAAACAATTCTTAAGGCATTTATCACTCCACTTTTCTACTCACCTAAGTTCCCAGTTAATATCAGGATTATGGCTCTTAAGCCAGGGGAAGCCCAAAATAATTTGAGATATCGGAGAATCAAACACGAAGAAATCATTCATTTCGTGATGATTGCCAGAGATGATTAAATGTAATTATGTGGTCTTGAGATGCACTTGAGCTAATGTCTCTCCGGTTATGCCGGAGACAGAGACAGGGAAGATTTTACGAGTGGGTAGAGAGTACAGTACAGTATTTCTTAACCAGATCTAAACATAAGATTTTGTTCAGCTTTGTCCAAACTAAATAATTAATTTCTAATTAAAACATTTAATTCCTTTTTTTTTTTAATACACGCTGCAGTGACGGTCTTTTTGATGGCCACTAGATGGCGCCAGGATACGCCTCCAGGTACAGTCTGCAGGTAAACAGACTACAGGGCGCATTAGCGCCCATAGCGGCCGAAACTGGTACTGCACCATTTTTAGGCCAAAATGAAAAAAAAAAAAGCGAATCAGAGCCAAAAATGGGTCTAAAAATATGGGAAAAAATCTGTAGATAATATGCTTCGGTGTATAATACGCAGGACATTTAAATGAGCAATAAAAGTGTGTATTATACACCGGTGTTTACGGTAAAAAGTGTTTTACAAGGTTCCTTATTCTGGAAGCTTGAGACAGGACTACACTTCAGAGGGCAGGAGAAGAAATTAGCTGCTACCTAGGAAAACTGTGTGTAAATAATTCCACAAGAGATAAGCTTGGTTGGCATGAAGCTTGCCTTTTGTCAGGTCTCTGCATCCCCACAGCTTGTTGAAAGGCTCCATTTGTCCCACTGCAAATATCTGAAGCACTGATGACAGTCACATTAAACCACTCAGTTATAGGTTTAAAAGCCGGCAAGTCTAGGGCAAAAAAACGTTGAAAATCATCTTTGTATTATTTAATGTTTTCAGCTAAATGCAGGAGCAACCTGAAACATAAAGAAAATCTCCCTGATGCATGCTCACATAAAGAAAATCTAATTTCAATAGAGTTTACATGCAAATAGTATAGCATCAGATTTTTTCACAGCTCTTTGTCTTTACATATTGATTGAGAAGGCTGCAGGAATTCTGTGCACAGGAATGAAGAGGTTTAATTTATTACCATCATCGAGGGTTGCTAATCTGTGGCCATGACCTGATAATGATGTTAGACTAGAAATGTCTGTCCATGTTCAAGCAATTCATTTCATTACATCATCATTGTGGCATTAAGTGATTATAGTCAAACACGGTCAAGTCTCTTTTTTGCCCAATCCAACCACTGCATCTCCATTAGCACTGTGTAATTGGACCGTGTGCAAACCGGAGGACCGCCGCCTAAGCCAGGCTAGTGAGCAAACCTCTTCGAATAACAGATCTGATTGCTGCAGACTGCTGAGACCATGAGTTCTGATCTGATGACTGCTGATCTGGGTGCTGGGCCACAGCCACCATTGTTAGGCCTGTGAGCCTCGTGGAAGGGCCAAGTGGTTCAGCAAACAAACCATCAACCAGAGACCTGCTACCACTAGACTACTAACTCTGTATGACGAAAAATAGAGGACAAAAGGCACCAGAGTCGGAGGGAAACAACTCAGCAGAAATGCAAGACTTTAAAAATTCACTAAACTTTATGGGTGAAGAAATAGCAAAATTATCAGCAAAAATTGATTCCTAGGCCAGTCTGGTTGATGAAATAAGACAACTGAAAGAACTGATAATTAGCAAAGACAATAAAATTGCTATACTGGAACGAAAAATAGATGACTTAAAACAATACACAAAGCAAGACAACTTGGTGATCACAGGACTTGATGTTAGTAAGTGTCGGACATATGCAAAAGCTCTTACTAACACTAACCAAACAGAGAATGCACCACTGGAAGAACTACAGACTCCGGAGGAGCATGTAGTTACTTTTTTACAGAACAAGAACATTTACATAGAACATGGGGACATTTCGTTCTGTCACACCCTGCCCAGTAAATCACCAAGATTCAAACTGTCGGTAGTTGTCAAGTTCATTAGCAGGAAGTTAAAAAACAATGTAATTATGCGAGCAAAAAAACTGCAGGGAACAAAAGTTTACATAAATGTACATCTAACCAAAAAAAATGGAAACATTGCATGTGAAGCAAGGTTGCTAAAAAAAAAACAATATTAGTATCACAAGAAATGGAAACATCTTTATCAAAACACATGAAAGGGCTCAGCCTAAAATGATAAAAGAGCTGAAGGATCTGGAAAATCTTGGAGGAACTCAGGAGATGACAAATCACTAATCAATGAAACAACTTACACACAAAATGGACATAATATACAGTGAAATGAACAAGTACATTAGAACATGACAACATACAAAGACTCAGAACCTAAAATATATAATGCTGAAGATGTAATTGATGCAAATTTTTTTCCTGTAATAAAAGATAGCGAATATTATAATGAAGAGCAGTTTTAATGACATCAATATAACAAATGGGGTTCTCTCTATTATTCACTTTAATAGCAGAAGTATAAATGCAAATATATCCAAAATAACATTACTTAAAACAGTTAAATAGAACTTTTACGATAATAGCACTGTCAGAGACATGGCTCAATGATGAAAACACAAATAATATTCACATCGAAGGGTATGAATTATTTCATATGAACAGAAATAATAAAAGAGGTGGTGGAGTCGCTCTATTTGTTAATAATGAAATCAAATGTAAATTAAACGGTGAAATGTCAATAATTGTTGATAATATTATGGAAATGATAACAATAGAAATAATAAACAAAAACGATAAAAACATAATAATAAGTTGTGTATATAGATCACCAGGATCAAATATAGAAATATTCACTGATAAAATCTTGGAGCTATTGGAGAAGAGTTTTAATAAAAAAGTTTTTTTGTGTGGAGACTTTAACATTGATATGGGAAATAAAACAGATTCAAATAACATCAGTATATTTATAAACTCAATGTACAGTTTAAATATGTATCCGTTGATATCAAAGCCAACAAGAATTATAACTCATAGTGCCACAATAATTGATACTATTTTCACAAATATAACAAATGGGGATGTGATAGGTGGTATTTTAACAACCGACTTAAGTGATCATTTATCAGTTTTCACAATCTATAAAAATGATCAAAGCATCACAAAAGCAGTTACAACGAAGAAAAAGATCATAAACACGTCAAAAAAGTTTTGAAAAAAATTGAAAGAGGATCTAGATAAACAAGACTAGAATGATGTGTATGTTGATGATGCAAACAGATCATATGATGAGTTTATGAATATCTTGGAAGCTCTGTATGAAAAGAATTGTGTGCAAACAAATTATACAAAGAGAAATATCGTTGACCAACCATGGATGACAAAAGGGTTGAGAAATGCTTGTAAAAAAAGAATTATTTGTATTCATGTTTCTTGAAATTGCGAACTCAGAACGCTGAAGAAAAATATAAAAAGTATAAAAATAAATTAGTAGGGATTATAAGGAAACATAAGAAAGAATATTATAGTAAATTATTAGATAAAAGTAATGGTGATATGAAAGCAACATGGCGAGTAATGAATAGTGTTCTGAAGAATCATAAAGCAAAAACTGGTATTTCAAAATATTTTGTAAAAGACAACGATGAAGTTCACGATGAAAATGAAATTGTAAATGGTTTTAATCAATATTTTGTGAATGTTGGATCAAGCCTTGCAGCTAAAATACCAAAAGTAGATAATAATGTGAGCCATTCAATTACAGGTTGTGCAAACAGTATTCTTCTAAATGGAACTAACAAAGAGGAAATAATGAATGTAGTAAAAAATCTTACAGACAAGAGATCAAAAGACTGGGTGGACATGGATATGATGTTTGTAAAGGACATAATGAGCCATGTTATTGAGCCGTTTACATATATATGTAATTTATCATTTTCAACAGGAATATTTCCAGATAATATGAAAGTAGCTAAGGTAGTTCCTCTTTTTAAAAATGGTGATAAATGTGTGTTCAACAATTATAGACCTATATCCTTGTTACCACAGTTTTCAAAAATTCTTGAAAAACTATTTGTGAACAGACTAGATCAATTTATAGATAAACAAAATATTCTAAGCAACAGTCAGTATGGGTTCAGAGCAAAAAACTCTACATCAATGGCTCTCATGGAATTAATGGAACAAATAACTACTGCTGTCGATCAAAAACAATATTGTGTCAGTATTTTTGTTGATTTAAAAAAAGCATTCGATACTATTGATCACACCATTCTCCTTGAAAAATTGAACAAATATGGTATTAGAGGACCAGCATTACAGTGGGTATCTAGCTATTTAAAAGATAGGAAACAATTTGTACAAATAAATGATGTAAGATCTGACCTCTGTAATATCACATGTGGAGTTCCCCAAGGCTCTGTACTTGGACCAAAGCTATTTATTTTATATGTGAATGACTTGATAAATGTGTCAGGACTCCTTAAATGTGTACTTTTTGCTGATGATACCACATTTTTCTGTTTAGGTGAAGATGTAGAACAAATGTTGGAATTGATAAAGACAGAATTTGTCAAAATACAAACTTGGTTTAAAATCAATAAATTATCATTAAATCTAGAAAAAACTAATTACATGATATTCAGTAATAAAAAGAAAACTGTTGATGTTCCACTCAAAATTGAGGGTGTTGAGATTTGTAGAGTGAGTGAGGTGAAGTTTTTGGGTGTTATCATTGATGACAAACTGACATGGAAACAACACATAAATTCTGTAAGAATAAAAATAGCTAAATCGATTGCAGTACTGTACAAAGTCAGAGACTTATTGAATGATAAAGCTCTGTATTTGTTGTATAACACAATCATTGTTCCACACTTAATCTATTGTATTGATGTTTGGGGGAAAGCGTGTAAAACAATCACAAAGCCTATTTTTGTATTACAGAAAAGAGCTGTAAGAATTATCACTAGAAAACATTACTGTCATCCATCTAGTACATTATTTTATCAACTGAAGTTATTGAAGTTCCATGATTTGGTAGATTATAATATTTTATCAGTTATGTATAGGGCTCAGAATAACGCATTACCTTTAAATATCCAAATGCATTTTGTTAAAAGACAAAGTTGTTATAACCTTAAGGGGACAGAGATGTTTGTAAAACCACAATTCAGAACTAGTTTGAAGGGACGTTCTACCTCAATCCAGGGAATTAGATTATGGAATGGCTTGGAGAATGTAGTTAAAAATGCCAAGTCAATGTTTACATTTAAGAAAATGATCAAAATGAATTTGTTAAAAATATATATATGAAATGACGTATTGTGTATTGTATTAGTTAGAAAATTAGAAAGAGTTAGTCATTTTGTACTGTTGGTGGAAGATTATTATTGTTTAATCTGATTGTTTGAAAAAAGGGGCAGATATAATAAGATTTGTTCTTCTTTCTGCTACCTTTCATTTTTTTATATTTTGTACGTTATCATCTATGGGATTGTCTTGTATTGTGTTTCTTTTGTAAAAAAATGAACACATTTAATAAACATAAACATAATTCTCCAGGGACTGTCATATCTAATCATTTATATATCTGTCATGCAGATTGCACCATAAGCCCAATGTTCAGGCATTATGCTGCTAGCTCTAGCATGCATTAAGATAACTGGTTTTCTGTAAATATTAGTCTTGTGACACATTTTCAGCTTGAGTGACTGCTCATAATAGGACGTAGCAAATATGGGATGTGTGAGCTACAAAAAGAGGCAGGCTTATCAGACAGGATAGGTTATAATACTGTCTGTTCCAAACAGCGCTTTAATCAAATTGGAGAAAATCAAACTCACAATGATGCTTCTCCATCTTTTTGCTTTGAGTATTGAGTGGAAAAATCCATATCCTTAATAAGCTGTTCTTAACAGAGGTAAACAAGCTGTCTTGGATAATCTAAATTGTGTTTCTCTCGTGCAACAGTCAAAACTGTTGTGGAAAAATATCCGCATAAACATTCCCCATGATTATAGTATTGTTAAAGCTACTTTGTACATAATTTCATCATTGAGTTTAATAGCAATAAACACATTTTGTGTTTCTTGTTTGAAAAATAAATGTGCAATTATAGAATGTTGAAGAAGCACAAGTAACACAAAATAGATAAACAACTTCAGATAAAAAATGTTGGTGAAGATTCTCAGTCATCCATATCATGGTTGATCGACGTCGGACCAGAACCGAGCAGACCAGAAACGAGCCAAGGACGGTCCCAGCCTCGGAGGTCAGCCTAGCCTTTGCTCACAGAAGGACCAGCTTTCTTCGTGGGCATCTTGCTTTTGACTGTGGGGGAGTTGATGGAGCTGGACCAGAACTGAGCTAAGGACGGTTCCAGTCTCTACGGTCAGTCTAACTCACCTGCGAGGAAGCCTCTCGTGCCGGGAGGCATTGTGGAGGCACTGCTCGAAGGATTGACTTCTTCAGTGGAGTTCTTCTGATCTTCCATCTGCACTCTTCTGGATTCATTTGAATCCATACAGTCAGAGTCAGAGATTCTTTATTGTCATTCGCACCCCATGTGGTGGAACTTAACGAAATTGTGTACACAGGGTCCCAGTTACATCCAACAATAAAATGTAAAAGAAAAACAGTAATAAGGTCTAAGATATGAACTAAGAAAAACATAAATTAAAATACACTAAGCACTAATCACATAAAAACGTTACATTGAACAGCAGCAAGAACATAAGTCTGTGAGCAGATGAGCACAAATGAACACAGCAACATTAAACAGATCAGCAGCAACATGAAAATGATAAGCAGCAACATGAAACAGATAAGCAGCAACATGATGTGACACAGTGGTTAGAGATTCATGAGTTTAACAGCCTCAGGGTAGAAAGATGTTTCTCACTCTAGTGGTTCTACACTTAATGCTCCTTAACCTCCTTCCTGAGGGGAGCGGGTCAAAAAGTGTATGTGCTGGGTCAGTGGGGTCCTTCATGATGCAGGTGGCCCTCTTCCTGCATCTGGAGGTGTAGATGTCTGTGATGGTGGGGAGACTGACACCAACAGACTTCTGTGCAGCCTTCACCACTCTCTGCACAGCTTTTCTTTCTGCAGTTGTGCAGTCTCAATGCCATACGTTGATGCTGGAGCACAGGATGCTCTCCATTGCACACCTGTAGAAGGAGGTGAGGACTGAGCTTCTCAGACCAGCTCATCTCAGCCTCCTGAGGAAGTAGAGTCTCTGATTACCTTTCTTGATCAGGTTGGTGGTGTTGTTGGTCCAGCTGAGATTGTCATTCAGGTGTACACCCAAGTACGTTTAGCTGGAAACCACTTCCACTGCATATCCTCTTATGTTCAGGGGGTGTAGGTGTGTTTGTTGCTTCTGAAGTCCACACTCATCTCCTTTGTCTTCTTCACATTCATGTGAAGGTAATTTTCTTTGCACGGCTCTCCAGGTGTTCCACCTGCACGGCTCTCTAGGCGTACCACCTGCCTGTAGTTGGACGCATCATTGTTTGTGATGCATCCCACCACTGTGTCATCTGCAAACTTTACAATATGACAGCCTGGATGGGTAGCTGCACAATAGTACGTGAGCAGAGTAATGAGGCGAGTCTGGTGCTGGGTGGTCTGTTAGGGTCTTCAAAACGTGTCTAGAACTTGTTTAGGGCATCAGGCGGAGATGGGTCTCTGGGGCATTGTTTGCTCCTGCTTTTATAATCTGTTATGCATTTAATGCCCCGCACATGCTTTGTGGGTCTTGTGAGATGAATTGACCCTCGATCTTCTGTGCATATGTGGCCTTGACCCTCTTAAGCAACTAGCACTTTATTTGTCCTTCTCAACTCCTCTGAGTTTCCAGACCTGAAGGCAGTGTTCTTGGCTGCCAGCAGGGTGCACACCTCTGCATTCAGCCAAGGTTTTCTGTTTGGGTAACTTTTAACATATCGTATGGTGGAGACGGTGTACGTACATGTGCTAATTGACCCCAGAACTGAGAATGCGTATTGACTCTAGATCAAGCGATCCTCCATTTTCAGCAGCCATTTTCAGGACCACCGGTTTGGAGCAGGTCAGCTGAAGGATCTGTTCCGACTCACGTTGTTGGTCTCATATGTTTTCTTCATTGTGCTTGGTTCGGACAGAACCTATGGAAGGCTTTACCCAAACTGTTTTTTTTATCACCTGGAACAAAACTTTATTAACCCGAACTGAGCTAGAATCATTCCTTTCAGAACAAGCTAACACTATGGTAGCTTCCTTTGTACTTTGATGTGGATTCCCTATTTTCGCCCGTTGGTTCTGCACCCAGCTTCTGCTCAGCATGAAAGCAGCTGGAGCAATTTTTCTGCTCCGTGGTGCTGAAGTCCCCCTCAATGCAACTCAAGCTGCAGTCGAACACCAATGCCGGGCCCGTTGGCCTACTTGTACCATGAAGTCATGAGGCTTGATATCCCTCGGTTCTATTCTTGTATGGGGCCTAGGATTCTGTGGTCCTGAAGTTTACCTATCCCCATCCACATCATTTTCAGAATTTTGACTATTTGGAGATGTTGAACCATGTTAATGCATCCAGACTTGCCCGTCAACTTCTTTGCTTTTTGGTTCTAAGTAACCATGTCTTTTTTTAAACTCTAATAATTGATCCATGGCAAGCCATGGATCAATTATGGGGATCAAGTGCCACAATATTAACTCCTGTAACTACACATCTTGGACACTGTCTATCAGGGTGCGTTAAGATTCATAACTGGCTGTAACTACCATACCCATCACTGCACGCTTTATTTAACTGGTTATCAGTAAAAGGTTTGTAAGCTCAAGAAACAGATCCAGATAATATGAGTTAACCATTTTTGTTTTTATCTACATTGATGATTAAGCTTACAAATCTTTTTTGTGAACCACTTTGGCCTTGGTTGTCCACAGGCTGGTTCTGTGAGAAGCAAGATGGTTACCTAGGCTAAAACATTTGACTGCTGTTAATGATGATTGATTGTTTTGGATGGGTGTGCTCTGTTTACACGTGTTAAAATGCCTACTTCTGAGATTTTGACAGGAGGTTGGCTTGAAACACAGCAATGAAGGCAACCTATGGGATAGATCTGCTTGGCAGACCGCAGACTGATGAAGTTCTCTGGATGAGAGATGAAATGTTTCTTCACTTAAAGAAACTGGTCCAGATGCGATGGGTTTAACCATTTTTTGTGGTCTTCATTAACTTCACGCAGACTCTCTCACTGGTGCATTTTCATCTTTAAATCACTTCTTGATCTGTTGCCTTCATACATCTCCTCCTACATTTGAGTGCAACTACAACATGCGCTCTCAGGACATTATTACATGCAATGTTCCCTCAGTGTGGACTGAACTAAGCAAAAGAGCCTTCTCATACTCCTCACCTGTTTCCTGGAATATCTTGCAAATATATGTAAAGCTCTCGACCTTGACCTCTCTAAGTGGCTTCAAACAACTGCTAAGCTCACGGCAAAAACTAAAGCAAATGTTCCTGTTTTCAGTATTTCACAACACAACATAGCTGTTTTAGTTTCTTTTTTATATGATTTCTTCCATTTGCTTTTCATTTTATATGCTTTTTATGGTTGTCTACTGTTGTCAGCTGTGTTCATCTGTGTTTTCTGTTTAAAATAGGTATCTTTTTGTAAATTTCATTCATTCAACCTTTATTTAGTCAGATTAATCTCATTGAGCCTTGTGGACTCATTTACAAGAGAGACCTGCTACAAACTTGAGCCGGAAAAGGGTAGCATGCCCTCTCCGGGTCGGGGAGGAGGTCCTGCCCCAAGTGGAGGAGTTTAAGTATCTCGGGATCTTGTTCACGAATGAGGGAAAACTGGAGCGTGAGATCGATAGGCGGATAGGTGCAGCGTCCGCAGTGAAGCGGGCGCTGTACCGGTCTGTCGTGGTGAAGAGAGAGCTGAGTCAAAAGGCAAAGCTCTCAATTTACCGATCGATCTACGTTCCCACCCTCATCTATGGTCATGAGCTTTGGGTTATGACCGAAAGAACAAGATCTCGGATACAAGCGGCTGAAATGAGTTTTCTCCGCAGGGTGGCTGGACTCTCCCTTAGAGATAGGGTGAGAAGCTCAGTCATCCGGGAGGGACTCGGAGTAGAGCCGCTGCTTCTCCACATCGAGAGGAGCCAGTTGAGGTGGCTCGGGCATCTGGTTAGGATGCCTCCTGGACGCCTCCCTGGTGAGGTGTTCCGGGCACGTCCCACCGGGAGGAGACCCAGAGGAAGACCCAGGACGCGCTGGAGGGACTATGTTTCTCGGCTGGCCTGGGAACGCCTTGGGATTCCCCCGGAGGAACTGCTCCAAGTGGCTGGGGAGAGGGAAGTCTGGGCCTCCCTACTTAGGCTGCTACCCCCGCGACCCGACCCCGGATAAGCGGAAGAAGATGGATGGATGGATGGATGGATGCTTTTTATGGTTGTCTACTGTTGTCAGCTGTGTTCATCTGTGTTTTCTGTTTAAAATAGGTATCTTTTTGTAAATTTCATTCATTCAACCTTTATTTAGTCAGATTAATCTCATTGAGCCTTGTGGACTCATTTACAAGAGAGACCTGCTACAAACTAAAGAATGATGAACAGCAAGAGTAGAGTTTCCTTAAACAATCAACAATAGACAAACATAATAGAGAAAAGAGAAATACATACATATATATATATATATATATA
>JBBPBX010022685.1:0-15953 GCA_038048925.1 Garcialebias charrua
TGGTGGCGCTGAATCAAGAACTACTGAAGGAAGCGACATGAAAATCTCTGAAGAAGACAAATCTTCTTCTTCTTCTTCTTCTTCTTCTTCTGGAAATAAAAACAAAAATGGAGTGATGTCAAATTTGAGTGGATTTAGGATTTCTGTTTTGTCTGTGGCTCATGTGCCAAACAAACATGTTTTCAACAATTGACTCTTCATGAGGGGAAGATGAGCCAAAAGACCATGGAGAATGTGGTTTTTCACACAAGGCAGCCGGAACGGCTCTGTAAGAGGTATGAGAAATCTACGTTTGTTTTGGTTATATTTACACAGAATGCCCTGCGCTGTAGTCCATTTCTTTCTTTTGGAGTGGTCTAGGTCCACTTGCATTCACACTGCATTAGAACCATGCTAGAGTTCACTTCAACCAAACTGAGACATAGAAAGAAAGAAATCAAACTTTCTAGGCAAAGCGACTAGAGTTTGCTTAAATTGGACTAAACAGGGCTGGTGTGAATGACGGTCTCATAAAGATGTATAGAAACGTTTTTGCTTTAGCCACCATACATATTGTAATGATCCTTGAAGAGTCATGTTAAGTGTTAATTGTTCTTGTTCTGTTACTGGTTCTAAGGTTTGACATGTCCTGTTTATGACGCAAGGGTTGTTGGAAAATAAGATGGGGTGGGGCGAGAGGGAGATTTGGCGGCTCTGTCGAGAGGCTGGAAGCACCTGTTGTGAAGCTGAAGAGTTATGGCGTGGGTCACGGCCAAACAGTGACTCTGAGTTTACTGGCCTGTTATTTGTGCTCTTTAATAAAGTGTTGGCTGAAGCAGAACGTCTGGTGCTTGAGTGACCGCGACAACGTTACACTGGTGTCAGAAGTGAAACTACGAGCTGCCTCTGAAGCGCGCGGCGGAGCAAACTGCAGGTGGAGACATGTTCGCGGACAAGATTAAACGGGAGGAGCTGGAGATGGAAGCCCGGCTGCATTCGACCGCTCACAGAGTGAGAGACACAGCGCTGCAAATGTCTGCTGAGGCTGGATTCTCACCAGGTTTGGCTAGATACGAGAACTTTCCCCGCCATGACCGCGGTTTCAGCGGAATAGAATCTAATCTTCGTGACGCGCCATCACGTGACGTAAACAAAGATGGCGGCGCCCAGTGGCGAGAAGTAGCAGCAAACATAAAAACGCCAAAGTTCAATGGAAAGACGCCATGGGAGGTGTTTATTGCTCAGTTTGAACTGTTAGCTGCAGCTGCTGGCTGGGATGAGGAGAATAAAGCACTGCAATTAGCTTTATGCCTGTGTGAGGATGCAGCTGCCTGTTTACTGCTGCTGAGCAAGGAGGAGAGGAGAGACTATGCTGCTCTAGTTGGGACACTACAGAGACGATTTGGACAGTATAACCAGCCTGTGCTGCTGCGATCAGAGTTTCACAATAGACGCAGACAGCCTGCAGAGCCTCTTCGTATCCTGGCCCATGACATTGAGTGTCTCTGCAGGAGGGCTTATGACAACATGCCACCTGCAGTGCAGGCAGAACTAGCTCGTGATCAGTTCCTGCAGGCTCTCAGTCCCAAAGAGCTCCGAATACAGACTCAGCTGGCACGTCCAGAAACGCTTGGAGCAGCTCTAGAGTTAGCGCTGGAGAGGGAGATGCTGACAGGATCCATTGGTGGAGCTGAGGACGCACCAATAGTGAGAGTACTGTCAGCTCCGGTCGAGCAGCTGGGGAGGACAAGGGGACCACTCAGTACGACGCAGACCGCTGCTCTTCAGTCATCTGCTCCCCAAGTGGACCCACGCCGTCGACCGCAGAGCTGCTGGGGCTGTGGGCAAACGGGCCACCTCATCAGGCAGTGTCCCAGGTTTGCAGCCGTGCCGGGAAACGCCCAAGGGCCCGTGTAGGTGGGAGTACACGGGCCTGTGAGACCAACACCCCCAGCCTAGCACCATCTCCACCAGGCACCATCATTGCTGTGGGCTGGACACAAGTGGGCAACTTTTGTCACATTCCAGTGGTGGTCGCCGGGGTGCCTTGTACAGCACTCCTGGACACAGGATCCAACGCAACACTTGTTCGACCTGACATCATCCCTACTGGAGCTACTGTGCAGGCAACTGATGTGCAGCTTAAGACAGTGACTGGTGACCTGGCCCCCATAAGAGGGAGGGGAGTGTTCCAGTTTAAGGTGGGAGATCTCGCTGTGCCTTATGCTGCCTGGGTGGCAGATGTGCAGGACACATGCATCCTTGGGTTGGACTTTCTACGAGCCATTGGTGGTGTGATTGACCTAGGCAGGGGTGCCCTGATACTGCCTGAGGGGAGGAGCGTGCGGCTCGTTTCCCCCTCGTCATGCCCAGCCCCTGAAGCTGTAGCTGCGTACACCGCAGAGACTTTGGCACTGCCACCAGCTGAACATCAAACTGAAGAGGAGGAGAGGCTGTCTGCAGTGAGAGAAATCTGGTCCAAGAACTGTGAGGGGCTGACTCAGCAGCAGCAGGAAAACCTATGGCAGGTGCTGTTGGAGTTTAAGGACACTTTTGCACTTAAAGAGAACGAAGTGGGTCTGACACACTTGGTGGAGCACACCATCGACACTGGGGATGCTCGTCCTATTAAAGTGCGTCCTCGCCGCCTTCCCTTAGCTCTCCAGGAGGTTGCTGACAGAGAACTGGGTGAGATGATTGAGACAGGCATCATAGAGCCATCTGACAGCCCGTGGGCCTCCGCTGTGGTGATGGTACCCAAGAAAAACAGCACAAGGATGCGCTTTTGTGTAGACTACCGACCCCTCAATAAAGTTACAAAAAAGGATTCTTACCCTCTCCCCAGAATAGACGAATCGCTGGATTTGGTAGTAGGTTCTTCCTGGTTCTCCACCCTGGACCTGCGAAGTGGATACTGGCAGGTGCCATTGTCACCGGAGTCTAGACCCAAGACAGCCTTCTGCACCAACAGGGGACTGTGGCAGTTCAGAGTACTAAGCTTCGGTCTATGCAACGCTCCTGCTACCTTTGAGAGACTCATGGACAGGGTACTGGCTGGGGTCCCACGACAGCAGTGTCTGGTCTACCTAGATGACCTCCTGGTGCACGGAAGCTCCTTTGAGGCCGCTCTGGACTCCCTGAAACAGGTACTGGGGAGAGTGGCTGCTGCAGGCCTGAAACTACACCCAGACAAGTGCCACTTCATGAGGAGGGAGGTAGAATTTCTGGGCCACAAGCTGGGTTGTGAGGGCGTCAGCACGTTGGAGGAGAAGGTCCACACAATTAAGGACTGGCCCACTCCAACGGACCAAGTCCAGCTTAAAAGCTTCCTTGGCCTGGCCTCCTACTACAGAAGATTTGTGAAAGACTTTTCCTCAATAGCTGCACCACTCTTCCGCCTGCTGCAGAAAAATTGCGACTTCACCTGGAACCAAGACTGTCAGCAGGCATTCGACATCCTGCGCAGGTCCCTGACAGAGTCCCCGGTCCTTGCCCCACCGGACCCCAACCTGCCATTTGTCTTGGACACAGACGCCAGTAACGTGGGACTGGGAGCAGTATTGTCGCAGGTTGGACCCAATGGTGAGAGAGTAGTAGCATACTACAGCCGGATCCTGAATAAGAGTGAGCGACGCTACTGTGTTACACGGCGAGAGCTACTGGCAGTGATGGCGGCGGTAAGACATTTTAAGTACTACCTGTGTGGCACACCATTCATTATCAGAACAGACCATGCTGCCCTCCAGTGGCTGATGTCGTTCAGGGAGCCCGAGGGGCAGGTGGCTCGTTGGCTGGAGGAGCTCCAGGGCTTTAATTTCACTGTGGAACACAGAGCAGGAGCACGCCATTCCAACGCGGATGCCCTTTCTCGCCGTCCATGTGCTGCAGCAGGCTGTCGTCATTGTGAAAAGCAAGAGGAGAAGGAGCTCACAGCAACAGATGGCACAGCGCAGCTCTCGTGCAGGGTGCTCCAAGTGGTGGATGTGACAGAGTGGAGGACAAAACAGGAGCAAGATACCGACCTGCTGCCAGTCCTACAATGGCTCGAGGGCGGGCAGCGTCCCAACTGGGATGAGGTCACTGGGCTTTCTGTTGCCACAAAAGGATTGTGGGCCAAGTTTGGTACTCTGAGGCTGAGTGAAGGGGTGTTGCAGCGTGCCTGGAAGGATCCGGCCACTGGGGAGGAGAGGTGGCAGGTTGTGGTGCCGAGATCGCTGAGGTCAGCGGTGCTGGGAGCCAGTCATGGAAGCACAGGCTCTGGGCACTTTGGTGTCACCAAGACCCTGCGCCGCCTCCGCCAAGGCTACTACTGGGGCCAGCAACGGAGGGATGTAGAAGACTTTTGCCGCAGCTGCGACTCCTGCTCCTCGCACAAGGGGCCGCTGGACCAGTCCCGCGCCCAGCTTCAACAGCAACCAGCGGGGGCACCGATGGAAAGAGTGGCTGTGGACATCATGGGCCCGTTTCCGCACACTGATAAGGGAAACCGCTATGTACTCACCGCCATGGACTATTTTACTAAGTGGCCGGAGGCATATGCCATCCCAGACCAGGAGGCCGAGACTGTGGCTGACACATTAGTGGAGGGGATGTTCAGCCGGTTTGGGTCAGCAGAGACCCTTCACAGCGATCAGGGTCGAAACTTTGAATCCAGGGTGTTCACTGCCATGTGTGAGCGCCTGGGGATTCAGAAGACTCGCACCACCCCGCTCCACCCACAAAGCGATGGCCTGGTAGAGAGGTTTAACAGGACACTGGCCCAGCAGCTGGCTATCCTAACCTCGGAACACCAGAGGGACTGGGACACCCATCTACCCCTCATTCTCATGGCCTACAGATCAGCAGTCCAGGACTCAACTCAGTGCACACCTGCCCTGCTCATGTTGGGAAGGGAGCTGAGGACCCCTGCGGAGCTGGCTTTTGGAAGGCCCCCTGACGCTCCAGAGGCACCACCAGGTCCAGACTATGTGAGGAAACTACAGGACCGGTTGGAGTCAGCACATTCCTTTGCCCGGGACCAGCTGGCAAAGGCGGGACTGCGCCAAAAGAGAAATTATGATGTCACCACTAAAGGAAGACACTTCCTTGCTGGGGAGCTGGTGTGGGTCTTCAGCCCAAAGAGGAAAAAAGGTTGTTGCCCCAAACTGGACAGCAGCTGGGTGGGGCCCTGCAGTGTTCTGGAACAAGTGGGGGAGGTGGTCTACAGGGTGCAGTTGCCCCCTAGAGGCAGGAAGGTGGTCCTGCACAGGGACAGAATGGCTCCCTACAGAGGACATTCCTTCCCCGCTTTCCTAGAAGGACGTGTGCAAGGTCCTCGTGCCCATGTACAGTTGGACTCGCAACAGGAGCTGTCTTCACCTCCTGTCCCTACACCTCTTGTCCCTACACCTCCTGCCCCTACACCTTTCATTCAACCTTTATTTAGTCAGGTAAATCTTTTGAACCTCATGGGCTCATTTACGAAAGCGACCTGCTAAAACTAAAGAACAATGAACAGCAATGGTAGAATTTCCATAAACAACAAACAAACAAACAATAAACAATAGAAAACAAAAGAGAGGGAAAAAAATAATAATAATTTTTTTTTTCTTTTTAACAAAGTATCAAAAAACTAGCAAAACATTATAAGGTAGACGTATAAAATCAAAGACAGGAACAAATCTGCATTGGTTTTTGCCTCCTGCCCCTACACCTCCTGTTGCCTCTCGGAGGCCCAGGAGGCAACGCCAACTGCCTCCCCGCCTTAGAGACTGTGTTGTTCCCTCGACGACGAGGAACTTTTTGTTGGGGGGGCAGTGTAATGATCCTTGAAGAGTCATGTTAAGTGTTAATTGTTCTTGTTCTGTTACTGGTTCTAAGGTTTGACATGTCCTGTTTATGACGCAAGGGTTGTTGGGAAATAAGATGGGGTGGGGCGAGAGGGAGTTTTGGCGGCTCTGTCGAGAGGCTGGAAGCACCTGTTGTGAAGCTGAGAAGTTATGGCGTGGGTCACGGCCAAACAGTGACTCTGAGTTTACTGGCCTGTTATTTGTGCTCTTTAATAAAGTGTTGGCTGAAGCAGAACGTCTGGTGCTTGAGTGACCGCGACAACGTTACAATATGATTACAGTATAGAGATGTTTTAAACCAGCAGCATTTCATACTGTGTAAGTGTTGCTTGGATTAGGTTCAAGTAAACTTGCTTGTCATTACCATATCCTGTGGTACATAAGGTGGAATGAAAATATGTACACAGGATCCCAGTTACACCCCAAAATAGCAAAATATAAAGTATAAAAAGAAACATTACGGTATATAAAGTTCTAAGATATACACTAAGATATATGCTAAACCAAACGCCAAACCATACAAAAAAGATCTAAGATATATACGAAACACTAATAATGTAAAACAATATGGTGTAGCAACAGCAGCTCAAACAGGAGTCTGGTGAGCAGATAGGTATGAATGAATACAGCAGCATGAGATGATCAGCAGCATGAGAGGATCAACAGCATGAGATCAGTAGCACAGATAATCAGCAGCATGAGATCAAAAATGAGGGAGTCGTGGCGCAGAGGATACAGAAGGTGGGCTTGTGATCGGAAGATTGCTGGTTCAACTCTCTGTACTGACAACATCAAAATGTGGGTGGGATTGATGAAGCAGCCCCACCCTCATTTGCCCCACTCTGGGCCATTGAGCAAGGCCCTTAACCCCAACCATCTGCTCCCCCAGGCACCCTAGATAGCAGCTCTCTGCTCCACACAGAGGGCTGTGGTAGCTCGTTGGTCTGTGGTTGTGTCAGGAAGGGCATCAGCCTACAAATAACCAGCAGATCTTTGTGCGATTCAGTTTGTTGTGGTGACCCCTGATAAGGGGAAGCAGCCGAAAGAAAAAAAAGTGATCAGCAGCATGGATAATCAGCAGTATGAGATAATCAGCAGCGTGAGATCAGCAGCATGGATATATTAGCCATTAGCCTTTCAATCTAGTCAAAGTTAAACTATATTTATCCAAGTTGAGGTCATTCAAGTTTTGTGGTAAGATAACCTTTCCACAAAACCAAGATCTGAAGAAAATGCTCAAGGTAAGTTACCTTTAAAGTAAGTGTCATCACATCTCATCCTAAAGTATACATCAGTTCAGTAATGGAAACAAAATCTAATCATATGCATAATGCCAATACGAGGGGAAAAACAGAAAAGTAACACAGTTGTTGTTGATCATAACCAAAATACCTTGATACCTTATCTACCTTCACTAAGCAGCTATTTTTCAGTTCTGATTTTGCTAAACTGCACATTGTTAAACTGGGTTAAAATGAATGTAAATTAAAAGTGTTACAAAAAAGCAGGAACATAATTGTATGATGTATGAAACGAAGTAGTAGTAAACAGAACTACATGTCAAAGAGAGTTCAGTAAATAAGGCATGTTTTGTTTTATTAGCAACATCCAAAGATTATATTTCATATACTTCAGAAGCAGTTATCTAACCTGCAAATGTCAACCAAACACACAAAGAAATAAAAAATTGCATGCTCTAAATATCTGGTAAATTCAGGGGCCTTCCTGCTAATTGAAGATGGTAAGCACAGGGGACCATTTTTTATTCCTTTCTGATATGTATTTTCCTTTAGAAATTCAGATGCTTGCATGTTTTCTAAAGTCACCACTGTCATGGGAATAAAAATGGAGCACATGCCCACATAAAACTAAATGTCAACCTTCTTCCCGTGGGTAAATGAATCATATGCGTTTGAAAACTGGAGTAGAAAGGTGTGAAACAGACCAAAGCAAAACCATCGTTAAACGCTGAAGATGGTTGGCCTATTAAAAAAAAGTATCTTTAAGTGGGCCATCCATATTTCATTCATTATAAAATATGGGAGGCATTGTTGTGTTTGTTGAGAAAAAGAAAAGTAGCATGCACACATGAACTAATAATCTTGCAATTTGCCAAAAAAGTCCTCAACAGAAAAGAGAACGCTACAAACTACATGAGCAAATTCCCTTCTATCCCTCCTTTGTCTGATCTGTAAGTGAGAGACAATTTGTATTACGTGTCACTGGTAAAGGGATTAGAAGGCGTGATTTATGCTCGAAAGACATTTATCGTTCAAAGCAAATGAGTTTCTTTTCTCAGAGGAACAATGGGGGACTGCCTGACTCCTCCCTTAATCTCTGTGAACAGAAAAGGCTCACCAAACTGGAACTCGGGGTCCATGTAATTCAGCCATTGATTAAACCATTCCTCCTAATTTTACATTAGCTGTGCTCTCCTTTGGTTATAAGCGTAAAGCACAGTTATGCAAGTCCATCGGCGATGAAAAGAATCTGATAGGGATAGGGATAGATTATTTTGGTTGTTGTGGAAACGGAGATCCAAAAAGCTTAAATCAAAGCCTTTCTTCACCTTTGAAATACATGTAGTTAGAAAATTTGGAGAAACTAAAGCGAAACGTAAAGTGGTTTTCTTTTATTCTGTCTGTCCAGAGCAGCCTGGAGCGAGTTTTGAGCTGAAGGTGCCTTCTCTTTCTTTGAAATGAGTAGGAAAAAAAAAAAAAAACCACATCTACTGTTTACTACTGTCCCTTTTGAAAATGATTTGTTGGAATTGGTTCCTGACACAGCTCTGGGATATTCTGTCTTTCCCACTGTTTAAACCTCGGTCTAATAACGTAAAAGTGACAAGGTTGAGTGGAATGTTTTGTGTGTCCTGTACATTATGTGTTTTCTCAGTCGTCAGAGGTTTGTCCATAATCTTGATGAGCTCAAGGGAACATCATCGTCAGATAAGTCGATATGATTGGCACGACTTTGAACCTTGATGGTGGGGCTTGGCAGTAAATAGAGGCTGTGGGGGGTTCTTGGCTGTTAACACGCGGCGTAGTACTCAGCCAGGGAGATTAATGGTTTTGACTGCATCAGCCCAGTGACTGGGGATCAGAGGATGGAACTGGGTTGAACCCAAATATGGGCATTTTAGACAGCTGCTCTTAGCAGGAGCCAATCACATGCTCTCATCTCCATCAAGCTTCCAGTTGTTTGCCACCTCAGGTAAAGATACTTGAATCTCTCACGTGCCTCGGAAGCTGCTTTGGAACACTTGATTGCTCGTCTCAGTTTTTAAAAGGTTCTTGCAAAAAAAAAAAGAAAAAAAAGAATCAGTGATGGGATTGTTTTCCTTGAGAAGTATTTGCACAAATAAAACAGATTTTTTTTTTCAAATGAGGTTGTTACGCTGGCACTTAATGAAAGTTTAATAAGCTTTGAAATAAAAGCATACCCATATTTTTAATAACTTGTCACTTCCATATTCATAGAGAGAAGAAAAAAAATCTAAATTCAAGGTCACCTTGTAGTTTTACTCAATAGCAGTTCCACTGACAGACTAGAGCTGGTGCTAAAGCCATGTATTAACTTGGTTTACAAGAAATTAGGAAATGCTATAGAACTGGTTTGTTTTTCCATGGTCAATGAGCTAACCTAGAACTTTGTCATTACATCAATTAAAATGTGTCTTCCTGTTCATTTTGGGTCTTTTTTGGTAAACCTTGTGTTTGTCAGATATTTGTATGAAAGTTCAGGGAGACTTATTTTTTCTGCACAGACACTGTCTCACTCACTCTCTCCCTGCATGCAGATAACTTACTATCACCAGTCTAATTGAGTTATGGTGTTTTAAACGACAGTTTGTGTGATTGGTCTTGAAATGTCCAGTGAGCATGTCTGGGTCAATGGTGGCCATATCCAGCAGTCACTGTGCAAAAGGTGGATTATACCGTGGACAGGTCGCAAGGGCCGCAAGCTTTCCAGGTGTTCCACCTCCTACCTGAATGCTCTATTTAAGGCAGCAGAACAGCAGATTGTTAAATGTCTTACTTTTTGTTACAGAGTTGCAAATACCACAGACTCTTTGAATACTTAAAATATTTGAAGGTAAATGCAAATTGCAAACAAATATTATTTTTGCACTCGCAAATAATTCCATAAATATGGGAGGATTTTTCTCTAAATGTGCACAAAATTCCTTATTTAAATGTGGAACTGTGGCCAGAGTCCTTAAGCCTACCTCGCAATGTTTTAATTGGAAGTTTGTGTCAATAATCTCACCTTGAGCTCCTGACAAATGCAGATTTAAAAAAAAAAAAAAATTCTTTTTTTTTTTAGCTTTTGCTCAACAAATAGTTGCTTCTACTGTTGCACAAGTTGCTTACGTAAGTTGGTGTTCTAGGAGTCAATACCTAAAAAAAGAGAGGGGAAATTAGATGCTAAACAAACACTAGCTCCAAAATTAGCATGTGTATGTTTTAAGTAATTTAGAGGATACTAATCCTAAAGATATGAAAAATGTATTTGTTTAGATTATTTAAGATGTACTTCTCACCCAATAGTCCCTTGATTTAATTTGTACAGGTTAGCTTCGAACAAGCACAGAAACCAGTTTGGTGGACAGCCATCCAATTAGGACATTTAACCTGTCACAACACGCTTAAAACATTTAAAAACAAATTTCACGTAAAAATAAAAAAAAATTCAGATGTAATGCAGGTTCAGGTGATAGAACAATGTTGTGTCTCCACATGGAGATTAAAATCTGCCCAAATTTTACAAATCTGTAGCAAATTTCTTTACTTCAGAATCAGCCAAGAGTCGGTCAGAATCTTTTTGACAATGTCATGCTCTTTTAATTCCAGCAAAGTGTCCACTCTGATCCTGGCTCCAACAGGGAAAAAAAAAAATCATGTAAATTTATTGGTGACATTGAGGCAGCTCTTTGCTATTCAAATGAGGCCTGCCTCATCAGACGCTAAACTGTACCACGTATTGGCTTGTAGCGGTAACCTCCCCGCAAACAGCTGTGACCCCATGCAGGAAGTCAGACATCCCACTTCCTGTGGCAAGCTGTGCCACTAGCTCTCTTAGCCGTGGATGGCTTCCTAATTGGTGTCCTTTCACCTCTTTACTTTGAGATGCTTCTGGTTGACAGGTCCTGGCAGCGGGAGGAGATGCCCTTGGAGAGAGAGAGGGGGAAAGTAAGATCATAGAAATTGCCAAAGAAAGAGACTGTGAAATGTTCCCTTCGAGTGTTCTGGGAAAAGTAAACTAAAGGCGAACTCTATTAGATATGAAGAGCAACGGACAAAAATGATCCATGTGAGCATGCCGTGTGCTGTTTGGCAGTGACACAGTTCAGATCACTGAGCAAAAAAAATAAATAAATAAAGGTTTTCATTGTATTACCTGGGCTACTGCAGGTTTGAGAGATGCTATTCAGTAAGTCGATCTTTAGTCAGTCAATCTTTGTGTGAGATGCAGAATCGCTGGTTGAGCAACATGATTTGTTCATTGATGAAACTTTTCAAAGGATCTAACAGGGTCAACTGTGTATGTAAAGGGAAAAATGTGATGAATGTCAAGTTTTTTTTCTTCTTTTTTTCTTTTATATACTTTTTCTTTTATCCATCTTTCTGGCCATCGGTGACTTTTTTTCCCAACAAACTTAAGATGTAAGAAAATCCTTTGAATATCCTCACATGTGGCCACTTTTCAACCATCTATAGACAATACTTTTAAAATGAAGGCATAGAAACTGAATGAATAAAATCAACAATTCATGATTTCATAATCAAAATCAGCTAGAAAACAAACATGAGAGGCCTTGCATTAATAAAAGCTTACATAATTGGTTAGTTGTTTCATTATTGTAACTTGGGGTTTATTTTTAATGTTTTTTTCACAAATGTGTTGGACCATCGTCTGCTCTAATCTCCTCTTAATCTTAAATTTCCAATGTGCTAAATTCTATGAAGTTGAACACAATATCTTCACAAATATTCAATTCAATTCAGTTTATTTATATAGTGCCAAGTCACAACAGAAGTAATCTCAGGGCACTGTACAGAAACATTCACATATATTGTGAAGCCAGTTACCGGTAGTAAACTATCTACCTAAGGAAGGAATTAAGTCAGCAGATGCAATGAGTCTTCATTTCATCGCAGTCCCTTAGCACAAAGGCAACAGTGGAAAGGAAAAACTCCTTCATAATAATAAGAAAGCTCCAACAGAAACAGGCTCAGGACAACAATAATACAGGTAGTCCTCGACTTACGAGCACATCGACATACGAGGTTCCGGACTTATGAATATGCCTCTCATACATTTTTTTTTTAAATAAATGAATACATGTACAGTACTGTACAGTCACCAAGCACTTAGCCTATCCTAACACAGTTTTTAAAGATGAAGGAGTGAGTTGAATTGTCTCCCTTTCACATAAAGTGAAAGTGAAAGTAGCTCCCTGTTGTTCAGAACCACCTGGGACTCAATTTTATTATACACCTTAGACATTCACTCATAAACATCCTCATAAAATTCACATATAGGAATTTGGGGTGAGCACTATGGTTATGGGTGGCGAGATGACATCACTCTCGCCCCCCGTGCCTATGCTCACTCACAATTATGCATTTAGACAGTAAGGGCCTGGGTTAGAGTTGGGGTGGAGGGGAAACTGGCATAATGCCAGCCTTTGCTCCTTCTCTTTCCTTTTTTAAGTGCACTTTAGAACAACACACACCAACAGCACATTTGGGGACGGGTGTGTGTGTGTGTCAGGGTCTAGGTTTTTTAATTTTTATTTATTTATAAATGTTTATTTATATATATATATATATGTACCAGGCGGCCATTCTGGGGGTGGGGTCCGGTTAGGTGACGGGCCGTCAGGTGTTGTCCTGGACTAAGGGAGGGTTCGGGGCCTGAGGGTTCGCTGTGGCATTGCACTCTCCCTGGGGCTGCTTAGGCTGGGGTGTCCTGTCCTGTCGGCAGGGCGAGGGTTGGGCCGAATCTTGGATGTCGGCTACTCTCCACCCCAGAATGAATGGGCTTACTTCCTGGGTTTGGGTGTGGGCTGCCCCATGTAGGGAGCAGGTACATGTCTTGGACCTAGGGGGTATAGAGTGTGCATCGGGATTATGAGTGGAATGTGTCGTTATTGTTTGTCTTTCTGTAAGTGAGGGTGAGGATGAGGGTGGGTCTGAGTGAGTGTGTCTGTGTATAAATGTCTAAGTGTCAGGATGAGACTTGGACTGCCCCCTCTCTGTTACATCAGAGGCTACTTGGTGTTGCGCTCCTACCACGTGGTCCCCCGGGTGGGTGTCCCTTTGCCTGTGGGCGTGCTTGGGGCCCTCGCTGTCAGGGGGTTGGGCGCTTGAGCATGTGTCGGTGCGGCCTTGTGGGGCTCGGGTCCTCTGGTCCTGTCGGGTCTGGGCCTGAAGGGTAGGCGTCCCCGGTGCCCGGGCCTCTGTGTTTGGGCCTGGGGCTACGTCGGTGCAGCGGGCTCCGGCGAGGGCCTGTGAGTTTGTCGCTGTTGGTCCCGGGGGGTCGTTGTGTGTAGTCGCTGGTGGGGCTCTTCCTGTTCTCCCCTTTGGTCGGATCTGGGGAGTGGGTGAGTGGCTCGTCCTGATCGGGTGGCCCTGGGGACTCTGGGCTCGGGGTCCTTCTTGGGGTCTTGGGCTATGATCGCCCCTTCGTCTGCCTCGGGCCTTGAGGGAGCGGATCTCTGATGCTTCACGGTCACTATTGAATGTTCTATTCGAGGAACCTTATTTACTTATGCATGCTCACAACCACACACATGGGTACAGGGATGTATATGTAGATATCATATGCAGATATGTAGATGGGTATGTGACTGAATATGAATGTATATGTATGTATACTGTATATTCATTTGTAAGTATGGGTATGTATATTTATGGAATTCTACTGCAAAGTCATGAACGTTATTATTCTTTATGCATGTGTTGCTGTTTTCTGTCATGTACTTTGCAGGATTGCAGACGGAGTTTGGGTGTGTTTGCCTTGTGCTTTTTTGTGGATAATTGTTGTGTTTTGTTGTCTTACTTTCTGTCTTTCCTTTCTCTCTACAAAAAAAATCATATAGGTGAGAGAGGATGGCTGTAAGGTGAGAAGGGAGGCCATCTATAAAAGGAAAAAAAAATAGCTCCCTTTATGTGAATGGAGCCTGCTGGGGAGGAGGGAGACAATTCAACTGACTCCTTAACTGTGTTAGGATAGGCTAAGTGATTGGTGACTGTACAGTACTGTACATTTATCTATTTATAAAAAAATATGTATATACATTATTTTTAATAAATAGATAAATGTACAGTACTGTACAGTCACCAAGCACTTAGCCTATCCTAACACAGTTTTTAAAGATGAAGGAGTGAGTTGAATTGTCTCCCTCCTCCCTGCAGGCTCCATTCCCATAAAGGGAGCTAGCTCCCTTTATGTGAAAGGGAGACAATTCAACTCACTCCTTCATCTTTAAAAACTGTGTTAGGATAGGCTAAGTGCTTGGTGACTGTACAGTACTGTACATGTATTCATTTATAAAAAAAAAAAAAAAAATTGTGATCCTACTTACGAATTTTCGACATACGAGCGGCCCGTAGTTACGGAACTCGCTCGTAAGTCAGGGACTACCTGTAATAATAATAAACTTTACTTGTAGAGCACTTTCCTACAATGCCTTGCATTGACCAAGGTGCTTAAAGGATAGAAAAGATAAAAACAGATACAATAAATCAGTGAAAATAGAAATAAAAACAGCAGCAATAAAAGGAGGCAGTGGAAATAAAAATGCTACATACTAAAATACCAAAAGTAATAAAAGTTACAGATTGAAAGCTTTTTTGAACAAGTGGGTCTTCAGTCTGGTTTTGAACAGAGTCAGATCAGAGGTGGCACGCAGCTCAAGGGGGAGACTGTTCCAGGCTTTTGGGCCGGCAACAGAAAAGGACCGGTCTCCCCATTGTTTGTACCTTGAGCGAGGCACCTCCAGCAGGTGTTGACTGGCAGATCGTAAAGCTCTGCTGGGCTGATGGACTTTCAAAAGTTCTGAGATGTAGAGAGGTGCAAGTCCATTCAGAGCTTTGAAAACAAACAGCAGCAGCTTGAACTGTATCCTGAACTGAACCGGGAGCCAGTGTAGAGAGGACAGGACAGGAGTGATGTGTTCATATTTTCGTCTGTTGGTCAAAAAGCGGGCGGCAGAATTCTGTACAAGTTGTAAACGGGAAATAGAAAATTGCAAGCAGCCATCTGCTTCGACTGGCTGGATTTGAGAGGACAGGAAGGAGGAACAGATACACAATGGAATATCCAGCATGGAGGCGAGCCAGTGACACACTAGGAGGAAAGTTAAAAAGAAAAAAACACATGTTAAGATAGAAATTATTACAAATACAAATGATAAATTATTACACATACAAATTATTGCATATTATTCCATATTACAAAGTATTTATGGATATGGTCAGCTGGTCTCTCAACACAATTGATACAACTTTCTCAATAACAAGACAGGGCAAAGGAGAGCCCTCATGCCCCGAATGGACACTCACAGTTGGATACACTATGGATTCCTGGGGGTAGTGGAAAATGGTGTTTGTCCGTTGATGATGTAGAAAATGCGTACATAATTTGATTAATGCTAACAGGATTTCTGCATTTTGGAGTTGGCATGTATCTGGCATATCGATAAATTTGGAAGACATTGGCAGCAGTTTTAGCAATTGTGTGAGGTTGCCTGCCTTGTTTGAAGAAATGTGTCATGCTTCAAGCACTCTGATGCTTTGTGAGCTAAGCTGTAAGCTGGAGGCGATTTCTGAGAATTGAAGGCCACTTACGGCTCCTGGAACTTGCTGGCATGAATGATTCAACCTTGGAGAAGCATGGCCAGGTGGCGTGACTACAACGTTTGGCTGTTTGGTGTTGCCATCAAGATGTACCAGCAGAACTATGAAGGCAGACAAACATCAAGCAGTCAGCCTGTCCCAAAACAAATGCTATTATCTGAATCTGACTTCCCTGCTTGTGCCTGAATAGACCAACTATCTCAAATTTCTCCTGGAGTTTATGTGAACAAGAAGCTTTGCTCCCCGTCCCCCTCCCCTACCTGCTCATTCCCCAGGACAT
>JBBPBX010022686.1:0-15497 GCA_038048925.1 Garcialebias charrua
CCAGGGGCCTCATGTATCAACCGTGCGTGCGCACAAAAACATTGCGCACGTCACTTTCCACGCAAAAGCCCGTATGTATCAAAACTGAACTGAACGTGAATATATGCGCATCCAGGTACATATCCACGCAAGCTCCCGAGCAGGCGTACGCACGTTTCTGTGGTTCTTGTTCCTTTGGCGACACTTACAGGTGTTTCAGAGAAACTGAAGCCCCACAGTCTGTGGTTGACTTTAAGAGCGGCTTGAAGACCTTTCTTTTCAACCGAGCATACTCTTCCTCCTCATGATTCTACTTTTGATCTGAGTTGATACTGTTGTTGATTTTAATTGTTTTATTATTTGTCTTATTGACATTCAAATATGTTGCACCTTGTAGCACTTTGAGATTTCCATTAATGAAAAGTGCGTTATAAATTGAATTCATTATTATTATTATTATTATTATTATTAACAGTTCAAGATGTGTAAATGATTAATATTCCCTCCAAACACACGATTAACAAGTATTACATCCACATGACGCAGTGAAATAAAGGACGCGCAACGTTGTGCCAAAAATAAATTTAACAGGAACGGATTCATTCAGCCTTACTGGAGGTTATAATAAATAGTGTAACACGCAGAGCATTTATTTAGAAACAGATATAGTTTTCCGATCTAGGATATGGCTTATCAGCCGTTTTCAGAAATAATAATTTTCCAGTTTGGCACTGCTGCGCTCTGGGGAGCCGTGCATCACGCGTGCATACAGAAGCAGCGGTCAAACTGTTCCACAGAGGGGGCTGCAGGTCGATCGGGACTGTGCAGTCCAGTCCACACAAAGCCGGATCATGTCCAATGGTCTCATCGATTCCAAAGGCTGAGTGGTCGCGCTTGGAGCGCGCGCGCACCCTCACCGGTGTCGACACGGCAGCTGGAGGTGTTTCATTATCTGCGTTTATTGTAGATTTCTCCAAAATGACACGTGAAAGTACACCTTATATAACTTGTAGGAGAGCAAAAGCTTCACAGACAGACTGCGCACAGGGCTGCGGGGCGCGCGCTGCGTCTGGAGACTCCAACATCATGTCATGAAAAGTCTCCACCAAGACGCACAGACACGTTTCTTCACATCATCTACATAAACAAAGATCTATGTTCTAGCAAACATCCAAGTAAGTTCCTCTGTGTTTACAGTAATAATGGTAATAAACTCGTGCGCAAAGTTAATATTTCCACACAGAATGAATGAATGAGCCGGTTCGCGCACCACAGCAGGGTGCGCGCGCACACAAATACCGACAATCACTCGTTCTTTGCATGATGAACACATTTTATTACTATTCTTACTTAGGATGTTTGTCCTCACTCATATTATATTGAATTCATTATTTTCCCGAATCTAGAAATCATTTCTGATCGCGCAGGGATCAAACAAACATGTCCTTCACACATGCAGGAAGTAATTTGCATCTGTTTAACATATGTAAATGTAGGCGTGTCAGGGGAGGTGTCTCACGTGCGCTCAGTTCCACGTCAATTGTGATGTACAAAAGGAATGTGCGTGGATTCAGGTGTACGCACAGTTTGATAAATCTGGATCTTTTTGTGCGTAGACACTTTTCTGGATTTCACCGTACGTCACTTTTCAGTAGGAAATCCACGCAGGTTTTTGATACATGAGGCCCCAGGTCCGTAAAAAAACAAGAAAACAAGAAGGTGGTCAGTAACTGTGAAACACCAACACTGAAATAGGGACAAGCCTACGACCCACCACCTGCTGACTGAGATGTTGCCACTCCTTTACCCAACAAACCCTTTACAGCCTCCCAACCAAGATCTTTAACGTCAAGATACTTCTCAGTAGCCTTTACTATAATTTTGATCCTGTCAGTCTTCCTAACAGTCTGAGCCGAACAATTAATAACCTCCACCATGAACAACACAAAATTCTGTTTGTTGACTAACATGGAATCAGCAGGTAAATTAGTGCAGCCATCACAATTCCGAGGTTCCACGATTGGCGCCACAGGCGGTACAGGTCTCACTGGTAGAGTTGGCACACGCTTTGCAGCCTCAGCGTAAGTAAGCCCATGATCCCGTTTCACTTTTTGAATTGCCTCTGCTCTCTTACTAACCCCACAACCACATTAAGCAGCAGAGTGGTCACCCCCACAGTTACTACATTTAACTTTTGTGTCACCTCCACAGTTCCCATGCGCATGATCACCAGCAATCTACCACATTGCTGCTTCCGTCTGCAAATAGCTGCAACATGACCAAATCTTTGACATTTAAAACAATGTAAAGGAGGATGAATGTACAGCTTAACTACATAACATAAAAACCCAATGAATACTCTACTGGGCAAGTTGTCACCGTCAAATGTTATCAAGACAGACAGGCTATCACACCTCACTCCATCCCTCGTTGTCTTCAAACGGTTAATACCATTCACCTTAGCACCTCGAATATTGTCCAGAATATCTTCCACAGAGACGTTCAAAGGGATACCACCTATGACTCCTCTGCACACGGGTTTACCACCAACTGGACTGCACTCAACTGACTTACCATATGGCTCGGTAAGTGCAATGGCCTTATCCATTTGAACGCCGTCCTTACAGTGAACAAACAAAGCTCTACTACGTAAAACATTGGCACTACGGACCACTCCTATGTGGTTGTACAGTGCTGTGGACAGTTTTACCATATTCCAGTCAGAAAAAGACTCACCCTCCTGACGAAGTTTGAAAATAACTTTAAGGACATCCTTACGTTTCTTTGCTTCAAAATGACCGTCTGTGTCTGAACTCGAATCACCAGCAGTAGACTTCTGCTTCTTCCTCTTCTTCCTGCCAACGACCACTCCAAACCCCTTCACTTCCGCAACAACCCTCATCCATGCCATTAAAACTACTGTCCGAGTCACCAAAACCCTCTGCTACCCCCTGTCCATTCACAGCCCAGTCGCTGCCAACCGCCCCACCTGATTGCTGACTCATCTCTCCCACAAACACTTCTCAGCGTGGGACCTTCAGGCTGCCGTATGGCCGACCTTCTTGTCCAACCGCTCACACAAAACCTGGCCTCTCCTCTCTCCTCAGCACCTCTAATTGGCTCCAGCTGCAAGTAATCAACTTCTACCTTCAGGAGGACTATAAGAAGACTCAGGAGACACTCTTCAGTGCTGGGACATTGATCTGCCTATGGTAGTGATTGGATCTAGCCAGTTTAATCCTAGTGTTACTCTGAGAGTAAAATTCTGTTTTCAACTGTTCACACGTCTTCTCAGAGTTTGTTGGATTACGCCCTGTTCTGGACTCTTCATGGACTCCTGTTCCTCCTGTACCCCTTCAGCTGCTGGATGCCTTCCACCACTTGCCAACCATCTCCACCATCATCTCTAAGTGTTATCTGGACAAAGGTATCCTCACCTCACATCTCCTTCATCCCAGTAAAGACTGAATGATTCTGAACAGCTTTCCACGTCATTACAAGCCATTGACCTTCTCCTCCGTTTTCTCCAGGCAACCCCGTTTCCGAGGACTTGACGTGCCACCAGTATTTTCACTTTTGTAAATAAACACTGTAAATCTTGTCCGAGTCTGGGTTCTTCTGTTCAGTTCTGGTTCTTATTCTGGTTATGACCAATTAATATAACAAAAACACCATTCCTACCATGAGCACACCAAAGTATGCAAGACGGTTACAAGAGCAGGTGACATGAGTCTGATTATGTTCCCACAGTGTCTGACAGCCGTTGCTCCTCAAGTCTGGCAATTCAAGAAGATCTTCATTAGTAATACCATTGACATGTCTAGACTTCAACTAATTACAAAAAACTATTTGTCATTAACAACCAAAGCATTTCTATTTTATTATACTGCTAATAATAAATGCAACACTTAATACTCACCATCATTTAATGTATCTAAGAATACACACTGGGGCTTATTGGTTTTCTGTGACACAAAAACAATCCTGGATTACATGTGGGTAATAACCCATGTTTATCACATCTTTACAAGACAAATCATCAAATATGCACTTTTAATGCATAATTTAATACATAATTCTGCAACAACAGGTAAAAAATGCTACCAAAGTTACAATTCCATGATGATGGTAAAGAAATTAAATTGCACTTACATTTATGTTTGTAGCAATAGATATGGTGATGTTGACTCGTGCCTCAAGTCCTGAAGTATTCTTGCCAAGCACACTCAGGCCATAAAGCTTGCCATCATATAGCTCTGAGCCATTCCATTCAGTCTGCAAGACAATATAGAGTCAGACAGCTGATTTAAAAATGTACAGTGTATTTATTGGCAAATGTTTACTCATTATTTTAACGTAGCATTGCTACATAAAAATAGAGGGTGGGTGGAGACAACAATTAATTCTGCTGTGTCAGTCATTTAAGTATGTGATGTTACCACTGCCACGTTGCGGTGTGTGAGAGAACCCAGTGGGTGCAGACAGGCAGACACTCGGAGGCAGGAGTAGAAAAAATCCAAAACGTTTAATCACAAAACTCAAAACAAAACACTGACAAGGCAGTGATACAAAAACGAGAGACTGTAGCTGTGGCTTAATTGGGTGCTAGAAAACTGTAGCTAGAACCTTGGCTTAACTCTAGAAACTGTAGCTAGAAAACTGTGGCATAATCTGTAAACTAGAAACGGTAGCTATAACAGGGGCAGGAATACTAGAACTCAAAATACTGTAGAGAACGTACTCACAGACCAAGAAGCTGGACACGACACACCAGGGGAAAACGAACGAATGACCCAACAAGGACACACGACCACACGGACTAAAACATGCATCATAATTAACTATAATCACATACACCTGAGACGCAGGACCGAGAGACAGTAAGGAGGGAAACAGACCAACAGGGGGAGACAACACACAGATCTGAGGGACAACCTGTACGGAGTGAGACAGACCAACAGACGGGGACAGAGGGAAACCAGCCATCCTTCACCTACACCTGAGATGCAGAACTGAGAGACAACTGGGTGTAAAGAGGGGGACAACCAACGGATGAGGGACGCAGGACTGAGAGACAACAGGGTGTAAGGAGGGGAACAGGGGGAAGCCATCCTTACAACCACCATTTTATCTTTTAATATTTCATAGATTTTATCTGTTTTATAACACAACATCTAGTATTATTGTATCAATTGATGAATATGGCATCATTATATTGACATTTTGTGGCTTATTGTAACCAGTTTGAATAAAGAGAATTATTCTGCACCAATTTTCCTGCAACTGCAGATAACCTGAATATTCTTTGGATAGTTCTACAACATTGTTTGGTGACATAAACTAACACATCTACCTTGGTCTTTAATAAAGATGACAAGCTATCCTTGATTTGGTATGATGTTCTAAACAAAATAAGTTGTTGTCATGTGAAGGGTTTTTTACATTTATTGTCTCTTTAAATTTAACTCAGTCTGTAAATGGCCCCACCCAGGAAAGTGGGCACAGACTGGGCATGGTTTTATCACTTGGTGTTCCTGTTTTTTAAATCTTGAAATCGGTGATGCTGTGTTTTCAGACCAAAGGCCTGTTTTCTTTGAGTTTGCTCCTCTTTGTCACTCCTCTAAACAGGGATACTCATTGCGTGGCTCGTGAGCCATATGCGGCTCGCCATGATTTATTGGAGGCTCGTGACAGGTTTCAACAATACGCCAGCACAGCCAATACATTTTAAAATGTGCTGGTCTATTGCACAATAATTGTGCATGTTGGCTCAGGCTTCTTTGATGCGGTTTTACTAATAATGTGTTAATTTACTTGTTGAGGAAGAGTCAGGTCCGACCGGCTGGCAGAGGTTAAAAAAAAAAGTCTGTTCAGCGTCAGATGGATCAGCTGATCATCTTCAGCCACGCATGTCAGCTGACACGCTGGTCAAAAGACATAAAAAACACCCTGTTAATATCAGATGCATCAGCTGATAATCAATGGCCGCGCGCGTCCATTGACCCGCCGCAGGTAAAAAGACGGGGAAACAAAACTCAACTGTCCTGTTAATCTCAGATGGATCAGTTACCGGCCGCACGCGTCTCCGCACCTGCTGTCATCTGTGGTGAAGGAAATAGGAGAATCTTACAGGGCCAGTTCTTGTCATGGTTGGATGAGGGGGCAGGCGGAAAAGCGACAGCGGGTTCGGATGTTGTTTGTTTTTTTCAGCTTATGTAACCGTTTTCCTAAACCTAACCTTACACCTGACCCAGAGGACCAACCCTAAACCTAACCCCCTTACCCTTGTGCCTAAACCTAACCCAGACCCTAAACCTAACGCCAGAGGCTTTACTCGAAAATTTAACACGTAGCTAAAGACGGAGCCTGCTGTCATCGCTTGTAACGGTAACAACGTACCTTTAAACCTACTAGTAGGTACAGTAGGGGCATTCTGACCGCTACGTATGGGGATGACAATAATTGTTAATGGCCATTTTATGGTTGATAAAATCCGAAGCAGGTGAATGTGAAGGGGGCATCTTTTTCCGTACACATTACAGCATAATTGTTATTGTTGACTTGTGTTTTCTTCATGGGATTGGGGTAATAGCTAAAAGCTCACATTTTTACACCTGTGAGTCAATATTTTCAACCATGAACACAATCAAGCAAAAACAGAAACCGACTGACCCATGCCCATCTTGAATGCCTCACTGTGGTTGTAACAACAAAATACAAATACAACATGAAGAAAGTCAAGGACACACACCACAGCTTCCACTCATCCCAGTACTAAGGTACATTTTGTTTAGAATAGAATAGAAACAGCCTTTATCATCCCACGGATGGGAAATTAATGTGTAACAGCAGCAACAGCAGCAACAACAGCAACAGATAAAAAGATAAAAAGATTCATACAAAAGTTCCTAAATGTTACGAACAATATATAAAGAAATAAGATAAACAATATCAATAATAATGTCCAATATGTATTGGAACATTGGTAAGGACAGTCTATTTACAATACAGCAGTAAAGGCAGAGTGTGTGTTTTAGCAGAGGTCAGCATGTATTTAATCCTTAAGCCCCCAGTATACTCCCACCTACGTCTGTCCATGCGTAAGTATGTGCGTACAGAGAGGGTTCAGACATCATACTCAAGCATCCACCCTGAGCGGCTGCAGCACAGCTCCACAGACTAGGACTTGAAGGAGCATTGAACAACCATCAGGGTGCTAACGATCCATTGTTAGGCTGATGGTCCTCCTTGATCATGTGAGCAGCTTATTTCAGGCTGTCATCAGCCAACTGGTCGATCCACTGTGAGAGGGTGCTATTTATAAGACTGAGCTGAAAACAGCAGCTCAGACTGAGGAAGTCTTTCGGACGAAAGACGAAACGTTTCTACAATTTTTTTTTGCTTTGTTTTGTTTTGTTTTTTGAATGTCCAGAGGACCAGACTTAGCTTTTTAGATCTGTATAATACCTTCTGATTCATAGATCCATTGTTATTATTATATTACTCTGATGCATGCTCAATAATCCAGGTAGAAAAATCTAAAAAAGCTAAGTCTAAATCTTTGATCCTAACTGGGCCTTCCTGAAAGCAGAGAAGAAACCCAAACAGGACTCCAGCCAGCCATCAGGTGAAAAGAAGGAACCCAGACCCAGACCAGTGGTCATTCCGTATGTTGCGGGAGTTTCAGAGACATTGAGACGTTTATTCTCTAAACACAACGTCCCAGTGGCTTTTAAACCCCAAAATACATTACGGCAAAGACTGGTTCATCCCAAAGATCCAGTCCCCCGGCACAAACAGAGTAATATTGTGTATGCTGTTCAGTGTCAGGAGGGCTGTGATCAGTCTTACATTGGGGAAACTAAACAGCCACTGGCCAAAAGGATGGCCCAGCACAGAAGATCAACAGCATCAGGTCAGGACTCTGCGGTCTACACTCATCTCCAGGCCAGCGGTCACTCTTTCAAGGATGAAGATGTTCACATCCTTGATAGAGAGGAACGATGGTTTGAGAGAGGAGTAAAGGAGGCCATCTTTGTGAAAAGAAACCGTCCATCATTAAACCGGGGTGGAGGCCTCCGGGTTCAACTGTCTCCCTCTTACAATGCTGTGATTGCTAGTATCACTCAGCCCTCTGTGAATAGCAAACAACCATCAGGGTGCTAATGATCCATTGTTAGGCTGATGGCCCTCCTTGATCATGTGAGCAACTGGTTTCAGGCTGTCATCAGCCAACTGGTTGTGCAACACTGTGAGAGGGTGCTATTTATAAGACTGAGCTGAATACAGCAACTCAGACTGAGGAAGTCTTTCGGACGAAAGACGAAACGTTTCTACATTTTTTTTTTGCTTTGTTTTGTTTTATTTTTTGAATGTCCAGAGGACCAGACTTAGCTTTTTTAGATTATTATTATATTATTTTCATTATTTATAAATCAGTTTAGCTGGTTTAACTGGCTCCAAGTAGCTCTTCAGAACATCAACAAACTGTAGCAGCACCTTCTTTGTTTTATGCATTTATTCAAAAACAGTATCTAGACTAGATTAACCACCTTTTTCTTCTTTTCCAGGCAAGAGAAAGAGAAAAGAGTCCAGTAAAGAAAAGTCTTATTTCTGCACTGAATGAACATGAAGAACTGAACCATACACAACAGTAACAACACCTGCGTCTTCTTCTGGATGAAGCCCGTGAGGCAAGGGATAGACAGAGAGACCAGTGTTTTTCAACCACTGTTCAGCGGCACACTAGTGTGCCGCGAGTGATCGTCAGGTGTGCCGTGGAAATGATCCAATTTCACTTAATTGGTCTAAAAATATTTTTTTAACAAATTAATTATCACCGCTCTACGCCGTTCGTACGCAGAGGCACACGCGTATCCCCGCAGGGCATGTACGCGCAAAGGTAAATTTTTATGACCGCCAACGCAACGGCGTTATCTCACAATGAACTGCCCGGCGGCGGACTGTTTTTTATGCGACAATCCCTGATCTGGCCTTTTCTTTAGTTTTTTTGCCAAAAGTCAAGTGATCGCTTCCTCCTACGTTGACTCCATGACTGAAATGATGAGGAAATGAATGAATTTGTCACAAGCAAATTAAACTTGGGTCCAACGTGGCTGCACGAGGTTCTGCAGATTTCCTGGTGTAATGGTCTGATGGGTGGGTTGCAGGACCACTGCTCCCTGTTTTTAGTTTATTTTTTAGAACTTTTTATTAACATATAAACATAGAACACTGCTACGGCAGAAGCTGCCGGCTCTCGCCTTTTTTTCCACCCGAACTGTCAATCAATTCTGTAGGCGTGTCAGCAAATGACCAATCAGCCACCTCAATTTGTTTGTGTGATACAGTATGTGGTTGTGGATTAACCCAGTTGTGCAGACAGGCATACTCTCGGAGGCATGAGTAGAAAGAATCCAAAACGTTTAATCACAATCTCAAAACACTGACGTGGCAGTGATACACAAAAAACTAGAAACTGTAGCTAGAACTGTGGCTTAACATAAGGAAACATACGGACGGTGGGCACAAAGGAAACACAAGTACGGGGAACAAAACATAAGGGCAGGAGACACAACACAAGGACAACATACCAAAAACCGACAGGGACAAGGCCTGGGACAAAAGCTAAACACAAAGCTAAACTGGAAAAAACTGAGAGAGCTACATGAAAAAACTAGAACCAGGAACACCATGGGAACTAAACAAAGACTAGAAACGAAGCAAACGTCCAAACATCATGGCCAAAATGTCGACATCAGTCAGAGACCCATCAGGCGGGCGACCGGGAGGCCATCCATCGCGCATGTCCACATCCGGCGGGAGACCGGGAGGCCTGTCCGTCCGGCAGACAACTGGGAGGCTGTCCATCATGCAGGATCACTTCTGGTGGGCGACCAGGAGGCTGTCCATCAAAGGCAAGTGCACAGACGTCACCGACTGGTTCAACAGGCGTAGGAACTATGCCAGGCGCAGCGGCATAGTCAGGCGAAGCGACGTAAAGCGTGGAGACATCAAGCGTGGAGACGTCTGGCGTGGAGACGTCTGGCGTGGAGACGTCTGGCGTGGAGACATCTGGCGTGGAGACATCTGGTGTGGAGACGTCTGGCATAGAGATGTCTGCCGTAGAGACGTCTGGCGTACAGACGTCTGGCGTAGAAACATTGAGCGTAGAAACATCGAGCGTAGAAATATAGATCGTAGAAACATCTGGCGTGGAGACATCCGGCGTGGAGACATCAAACGTAGAGACGTCAGTGATGTGGAGACCCTCCATCGTTGAGGAGGTGTCGACGGTGTGGAGACCCTCCATTGATGTGGAGACGTCTGCGGTGTGGAGACCCTCCATTGTTGTGGAGGCATCTTAAGTTCAAGGACCCTCTGCAGACATCGAGGCATCAGCAATGCGAGGACCCTCTGAAGAAGTAGAGGCGTCACCTGCGTGGGGACCCTCTGAAGGAGTGAGGCGTCATCGCTGGCAGGAACACAGTCATCGTCGCTGACGGCAGGAACACAGTCATCATTGTCATTGACGGCAGGAACACAGTCATCATCGTCGTCTGGACCCTCGTCATCGTCTGGACCCTCGTTGTCTTTGAAGTAAACACAAGGGAGCCACCAGATTGTGTCTTTAAACACATACGGTGCCGCCCAGATGTAAAGGATTTTAGCAGGGGTCAGTATTAAGCTGACCTCTTTATCCTTAATTAATTTACTTATTCAGATTGAATAGTAATTTCACGGATTCTTTTCTTTTTCAGTTTACCCAATATTTCTGTGATCTTTATGATGGATAAGTAAAACAGAAGCCATAGAGTGACAATGGACACGTTAACTTAGCTTGGTATGTCAAGGACACTACCATTTATTTAAAATAAATCAACTAAATTAACACCATTACACTTGATTGACATGATTTCACTTTCTTTCAATTTAATACGTCAGCACATTTAAATTGTAACACAACAGACTTCAATACAGGATGTTAACATATTTAGTCTGAGGCTCTATGACTTAAAAATAGTTACCAGCTTAGAAATGGAGATGGAGAAATTTAAGAAGGAGAGGTTAAAGGAGGAAGTTATTTATCTTGAGGGTAACCAGAAATGACACTTTCCATCCGACTTCTGCTAAACCCCAGGTACGTTTGTAAACAGCTCTTTACCTTTTGACGACAGCCCGGTAAGAGAGAAGACCTTGTAGCTTTTCAGATGCACGGGTCCTTGTGGGAACCAGTACCTCTGAGCAGGTTATTCGTTTACCTTCCAACGTCTCCTGGTTTCGCGTTGGTCATCAGAAAATGCGTCAGCTCCTGGCCTCTGACTTCAAGATAACTATTCCAGGAAGGAATAAACAAAGTTTTGAGCTTACGCTTGTTCTAAGTGGACTCATAACAGCATGTTATTAGTCCTTAGCTGGATGACGTGCCCTTAGCGTGTGACTAAACGTCCATCCAGCTCTTTGGGAAAGTTCACATCTCTTTGAAGTTCCTAGCAGACTCCCTTGTTCCAGCAACAGCTTAGAATTTAATAGAAGGTCTTAGATGAGAGAGGACTTGTCTCTTTTTCATTGGTTCAAAAACCAGTCGAGCAGTTCACTTGTTATCACGATTCAAGGTGAAATCCAGAGCGGAGGGAAATTGTTTAGGAAACGTATCTGAGTGAGAAGACTTTCAGACGCTAGATGAGAGTTTTAGCTGAAACTTAACAAAAACAATTTCTGTGTAAGTCAGTTTGACCTTTTATCTGAACTTTGACACCCTTATATGATCAAGTAACACAGTAGTACTCCATATTAAAAGAATAACAGCATATAACATACATCATGAAAATGACAAAAGTTATTCTTTTGATTACATTAGAATAAAATCAAAGATATAAATAGTCTCCTTTGGTGACTATGTTCTCAGATTACAACTAATGGAATGATTTGTAGTAAATGTCTTGCTTTACTGAGAGGTCAGGAGCCAAGATGGTGTAGTGGTTAGGGCGTTTGACTTGGGACCCGAAGGACGTGGGTTCGCGTCCCGGCTACTACACATCTTGGGGTGTCTATGAGTGCACACCTATTTCTCCAGCTCCCCGAGCGCCTTCTATGGCTGCTCACTGCACCACCTGGTAGGTGGTTGGGTTAAATGCAGAGACGAATTTCGTCTGTGTATGGGAAACATACGCAGATGACAAGATTAGACAATTATTATTATTATTATTATTATTAAGCATTCACTGACNCTGTGTATGGGAAACATACGCAGATGACAAGATTAGACAATTATTATTATTATTATTATTATTAAAGGTCATCACTGGACAGTTCAAAAACCTTAGTTTGACCCTGGGTAGGTCCACTACATCTTCAGAAACTTCGTTATCGTCAAGAACAGCAAATGGTGAAACCTCGGGCATCATCGAGACCGCTGTCTTCATCACCACGGCCTTTGGTTCTGGTTTCACCCTGGCTTCGGCTTCGAGACCTCCTTCGGCTTCGAGACCTCCTTCGGCTACGAGACCTCCTTCGGCTGCGAGACCTCCTTCAGTTGCGAGACCTCCTTCGGCTGCGAGACCTCCTTCGGCTGCGAGACCTCCTTTGGCTGCGAGACCTCATTCTGCTGCGAGACCTCCTTTGGCTGCGAGACCTCCTTCGGTTGCAAGACCTCCTTAGGCTGCGAGACCTCCTTTGGCTGCAAGACCTCCTTTGGTTGCAAGACCTCCTTCGGCTGCAAGACCTCCTTCGGTTGCGAGACCTCCTTTGGTTGCGAGACCTACTTTGGCTGCGAGACCTCCTTCAGCTGCAAGACCTCCTTCGGCTGCAAGACCTCCTTCGGCTGCGAGACCTCTTTCGGTTGCGAGACGTCCAAAGTTGAAACTTCAGCGAGCGTAGACACTGGAGTTGTAGAAACTTCTTGCTGTAAGACATTGGCGACGTGAGGATCCCCTGTTGATGCCAAAACATCAGTGGCATGGGGTCCCTCTGTCGCACTTGTAGAGTCCGTGTCCTCTGAAGCACCAACGCGCTCTGTAGCGGCATTGCCCTCTGGAGTCCTTGTAACGTCAGCGCTCTCTGTAGAGGCAGCGCCCCCTGTGGAACTGGGGATAACTCAGTAGGATGACAACAAGAGCGAGAGGTAGAAGGAGTAGAGTAAACAGTCTTCAAGGATCTAATTGCCTCTAATAACTGTGCAAACTCATGGTAAACTAAAAAAATGTGTCTGGACATTAATAAATGTATCATCATTAAGAGGATATTTCTTTTGTAACAAGGACTTGAATCAGAGATAGCAGACTCAAAAAGATTCTGGAGCTGTTGAAGAACATCCAAGACCTCACACTCCAGTCCACCAGAGCCAGCAAAAAAATGTGTGTTAAGCTGATGAAAAATTAGAGTGACCTTATGTTCCAGTTCCATAGCGCCCCCTGTGGATACTGGGATAACAGCACCCTCTACGGATGCTGGAACAACGGCGTCGGCAGTAGGTGTAGGAATGATTGCACTCTCTGTGAAAGCAGGAGACTCAAAAACACATGGGGAAGGAGAGTCAGAGAGATTCAATTCAAGTTTCGAATACCTAACTAAACGTAATATCTCTGTGAGACCAGGAATCTGGAGCAAGTTGGGTGTAGATGTTATTAGACCTTCCATAAGGGAATACGACTTCAATTTGTAATGTGGATCCGGGTTTTTGTTAGCAACGATACTCAGTTTGTCCAACTGCCGGAGGATGGAAGTGGCTTCATGTGTCAGTCCTGTATCGACCCCGTGGTCGTTGTGTGATACGTCTGCTCTTCATCAGAGCAGGGGCTCAAACATCTCTCTTTTTGTGATTTTTTTTTTCTTGAGAAAGCTTCTTTGGTTCCTTCAACGTCACACACTCTTTGCTCTGAGTGTCTCTCCCACGTCTCTTCGTCTGTGTGTTCTACAAAATCCTCCTCTGGGACTCCTGCAGACATGTGTGGGCTCATGTGCCCCTCCCACTGTTTACGTCCCCCCTGTGACGTTACAGTGAACGGGCTCTGGCATGCCCACACCAGTGAACTCCTCCCAGGCTTCTCTGACAGCGTGGGAAAACACGCCGTAGGAGAGACGGGCTTAAACCCGGAAATGAAGTTCTCCTTAATTCGCTGTTTTCTCCAACGGCGATGTGGCTTAGGAACTGGTTCGAGCCAAAAATCTTCTGTTTCTGAATCGTCATCAGAAACGGACCACAAAGAATAAGCGCATGAGGGAATGTAAGAAGGGGATGGCTCCTCACGGCTGTCACTGTGCTTCCTCCATTCACGCTCGGCAACCAAAAGTGGAGAAGGGAGAACCTCCAGTCTATGTCTGCGGCAGGTCCAAGCAGGTTCGTTCTGGAACCCGCTGACTCGAATGTCGGCGGCTTCCTTTTGAGCTGACCTCGACATCTTTCTTCCCCGAGTGGATCTGAACATCTGTCTGCTGGGCTCAATGTGATGGTCGGGTCATTTACTAACACGATACGGTGTGTGGTTGTGGATGCACCCGGTTTTGCAGACAGGCATAGTCTCGGAGGCATGAGTAGAAAGAATCCAAAACGTTTAATCACAAACTCAAAACACTGACGTGGCAATGATACACAAAAAAACTAGAAACTGTAGCTAGAACTGTGGCTTAACTCTAGAAACATAAGAACTGTGGCTTAACTCTATAAACTCAATAACTGTAGCTCAAACTGTGGCTGGAATACTGGAACTCAAAAACTGAAGAGACATACTCACAGACCAAGGAGCTGAACCGAAGCAGAGACACGACACACCAGGGGAAAACGGACGAATGACCCGACAAAGACATACACACGAACGCAAACTAATATACACATCCTAATCACCTAAAATCATAATCACCTGAGACGACACGCAGAACTGAGAGACAACATGTAAGGAGGGAGACAGACCTACAGAGGGAGCCATCCTTACAGTTTGGTGGTGTGCCTCGTGATTTTTTCAATGAAAACACTGTGCCTTGGCTCAAAAAAGGTTGAAAAACACAGAGATAGACAATCCTTTGTTGGATGCAGGATTTTTTATTTTTGTACATTTTTCACTTGTTACTTTTCCTATTAAAATTTTTTCTTCTTAAGTGGTGTCCTTGAACATTAAATTTCCTAAACATATTTTACAATGTTAAGTGTGTATAGTGTTTGTTTAAATCCATACTGGAAGTTAAAGGTTCAGTATGTAATTTCTGGAACACGCAGGAACTTAATAAAATTTTGACCAGAAACTTACCCCTTGCTCTGCTGAAATTCAAATTCAAGCTCTGTTTTTATTGGCTGAATAAAATTCAAGCTCTGTTTTTATTGGCTGATTACAAACTCTGTTTGATTGGCTGGTTAACGGCGGGTCAGTGTGGCTTTTTAGAAATGCTTTTAGAGAAGCAAGGGGACAATAGTTTTTTTCAGAGATTACTTGTCTAAAATCAGTATGTCAGGAGGTAGTGACAGAGTGAAGAAATATGTTAAAAATATATTGTTAGAAAAGTTACATACAGCTCCTTTAAGAAAA